>VSDK01020199.1:0-68032 GCA_009767595.1 Symbiodinium kawagutii | reverse complement strand
TTAATTATTAAAATTATTAAAAAATATATATAATTTATATTTTTATTATATATATATAATTTATATATTATATATATATATATATTTTTTTTAATTAATTTATTTATTTATTAGTTATTTAAAATTATTTAATATAATTATTGGATATTATTTTTTTTAGATTAATATTAATAATTATTGATGAATATTTTTTTGAAATTAGATTTTATGTATTAATTATTATAGGTTGTTTTATTTTTATTTAGTTATAAGTTATTGTTTGGTATTATAGTTAGTTGTTGATTGGTTATCAGTTTTCGGTTGTTAGTTTTTGGTTATAAGTTGTTAGTTGTTAGGTATTTAATAATTATTATTAGTTGTTGGTTGTTGGTTTTTGATTATTAATTGTTAGATATTAATTATTTTATATTGGTTGTTAGTTGTTGGTTTTATTGGTGGTTATTGGTTGTTGGTTATTTGTTGTTTGGTTGGTTATTAGTTGTTGTGTGTTGGTTGTTGGTTATTAGTTGTTGGTTGTTGGTTTTTGGTTGTTGGGTCTTAGGTGTTGGTTGTTGGTTGTTGGTTGTTGGTTTTTGGTTGGTGGGTGATAATTATGAAAAGTTGAAAGTAACACTTCAACGCAATGACGATCTGGACAATGAAATATGACCTATCAACTGTTTTGTTGCGCAGAACTCGACATTTCCGAAAATGAACAAATTCTGTCACAACCACTTTTATCTGAAATCTATGTTCAAAAACAGCGCAGCCGAGGCATTAATATTACGAATTGTTTCGGATTTTTTTCCAAACATGTTGTTTGTGGAAAGCAAAATTACCAAAAAAAATGGAATTTTAATTCGGAAAAAATAAGAAGGATTGTATATAGTAGAAATGATTTAGTAAATTAGATGGTCCCTGTCCTGTTGTTTATATCACCGCTGATTTTTCAGCAAAGGGATTCAGAAAACCGTCTTTACAGGATTAAATTGGCCCAGCTTTACGTATTCTTAATATCTAATCTACCATCTGGTTTCACCACTCCCTGTAGCTCTTTAGCTCCCCCTTTAAAGGGATTTAGTGATACCCCTGGCTCCTTAGCTCCCTGAGAATCACCAGCTAGTAATATTTTTGGATGTGTCAAGCAGCAATCTCAATCAGTCGTCCCCAAGCTGATATTTCTTATCAGCTGCGTGCACCTGAGACTGCTCACGCACTGAACAGCAGAAGGAATCCATTTGGTAGTTTCTTAGAATAGGGGTACCCCCGAATCATCCATTAGTAGTCATTTACAGTATTAAACCCACCATTTTTGGGGTACCCCCATTTTGAGAAACACTCATTTGGTGGTTTCTCAAGCCATGGGGAACCCAGAAGCCAATGGCTGCTTGATTGCTGCAAATCATTGATACAAGATGACTTCGGTGTCCCCTATTTTGAGAAATGACCATTATAAGAAAAGGTTGGTGAATTCATTGGTAAATCTTTATCAATAAGCTCGAAACAAATCATCTGAAAGATTGCAAAGGGTTGATTGCAATTCAATGTACTGTAATTCATCCCAGAAGACTTCGCCCATCAAATGACCATCCCCAGGTATGTCTTTGAAATTGTAAATGTACAGTATATTTCACAAACATTCAAAAACACAAATAAATAATTGCACCTTCAAAGTGCTACAACTTCAATTCCATGGATTTGACTCATCCCTCAATTGGGTGTTTCTCAAGTTGTAGGGGTACCCACCAGTTATCATCCAGTTATCATCGAGTTATCATCCAGATTCTTCACCATTTATGATAATAAACTGACCATAATTTGTAGGGTTCCCACGGTACCCCAAAAACAGCACAACGATATTCTAAGCTGCGATGGCGTTCGCGGTCGCCACCATTCACTGTGAAGCTGCACTCGCAATCACCTGCATGAATTGCTGATATATATATATATATATATATTATTGATGGTTCTCAAGTTATGCTATTGATCAATACTAATCAAGCATCACTGTTATGTATTGATAGGCATTGTGATTATGTGATAATCCCTACGCATCATATGACATAGATCCAGCATCACTATTTGCGTAGCTGGGGCGCTGCTCGTACAGACTAAAATATTTTTTTGCAAACCATTGGCTGATCATTCCCAAGCCTTGGCTAACCGTTGTTGACCATTGGGTAACCATCACTAACTCTTGACTATACCAAGAAAGGATTAGGAACCCTTGGCTCAAGCAACAGCTCAGCGGCCGGGTGGGGGAGATATGAAACCAGCCAGCCTTTGCACCCTCCGATTCCCACCTGCGGATGTCCAAATGATGATGCTATGATCATCGGATGCGGAAGCCAGTAAGCCCCGGCCTTATTGGCACACAGAGGAATCAGCAGAAAGGCTTCAGCCCCAGCCAGGAAGGGGTGGGTGTTTCTCAAAATACGGGACCACCCCAAATCATCCTCAAAGAGATCGTTTGAAATCATCAATCGGTGACTTTATGGGTCTCCCAATTCGAGAAACATCATTATAATCACGAGAACTCTGGTTGTACCATTCTGCATGTGTTTCTGGTCCAACTCACCGAGGGAAAACAGTAATGATGAATCATCATTCTAGTTATAGACACTTTGCAGTTTTGCCAGAAGAATCCAGAACTAGTTTTGCCAGAAGAATCCAGAAAACTAGCCAGAAGTTTTCCCTGGGATGTTGCGGTTGCATAGGATAATCAGTTTCGCCACGTGAATTTTCGGGTTGATTTCCCAGAGCTGGTTGATCAGAAAATCTCCGAGAACCCCCTGTAATTGATGGTTATCTACTATTTTCGAAGAATAATACCAAATATGGGTATGGGTCAATATTAACCAACAAGGTAGGGAAAACAATGGGTAATGATGGGAACCAGGGGTACAGGGTGAACTGACCCATAGCCATATTGCTCAGCAATAAATTTTCGTACATTCTGACATGTCGAAACCACCAAACATCGAAACGTGGCTTCCGGTGAATCTGCTGCAAATGAAGGTCATTGATCCATTGTCAGATGAGGAAATCAAATGATCTCACTCCCATAGGGCTCATTGATTCGTCGCTTGATTCCTCCAGTCAACTGGCTGACCATTCCAATGAATAATGGTTAACAAATATGGTGGTTTCTCAAAATGGGGGACCCCAAAAAATGGTTGGCTCATTACTATAAATGACTACTAGTGGATGATTTAGGGGTACCCCTATTTTGAGAAACCCCTATATGGACATGATCAACCGCTGGAAACAAGTTGGTTATGACTGTTTGTTCATAAATTATCATCACCATGAAGGTTCGGATGACCCTCGTACGTAGGGTATCATGCTTCATTGCTGTGGTTGCTACCACAAACAATAATCGGTTGTGGTTACTATCACAAATAATAGCCATCAAAGGGTGTTGTTATGGTTCACCAAGGTTAGTTGTCATGGTTGGTTGTTTTACGATGAGTTGTTGTTAACCATCATTAAGCCCTTTGCAAGCCACGATTATCCATCATAGTCTGCACCTCACAGCATTTGATTAATCCAAGCGGCCGTTCCAACTGACAGCGTTCACTGGCTCTGTATGGCCTCGAATGATGGGGGAGGCAGCTAGTGATTGTAGTAAGGTCAACGGTTGGGCTGGTATCGCTAACTTAGGACCAAGTGCCAGCAGGACGATGGTAATGACTTATCACTTTACTTAACATCGACCCTGGTGAACCACATCAGCAGCTACAACCCAAACCATTCTCAATCATTGTCAGCTGGTTTTGACATATAGATAGATGCTATCTATCAATCTATCGATCTATCTATCTCTGTATTATATATATATATATATACTTATACGTTCATTATCACAGGGCAAATACTTAAACCAGTATCAACCGTTCTTAACTGATGCTTTTACCATGCTGATCCATCATTTGTCACCAAAAAGCAAGCATCACAAACCATCATGTTTACAGGCAAAATTTACCATCCATATCCAAACTAGTACCGTTGAAGCATGATCAGCCATGGCTAACAACAGCAATCTGTGACCTGTGCTAACAACAGTTCCAATACATCTCAATCCATCATCACAACCATCTCCACCACAATCTAGAATCATCATCACCATCATGATCACCATCATGATCATCATCATGCTCATCATCATCATCACCATCATCATCATGATCATGATATTCATCATCATCATGATCATCATGATCATGATCATCATCATCATGATCATCACCATCATCATCATCATCATCATCACCTTCATGATCATCATCATGATCGTCATCATCATCATCACCATCATCATCATGATCATGATAATCACCATCATCACCATCATGATCATCATCATCATCACCATCATCATCATCATGATCATGATCATGATCATGATCAGCATCATCATGATCATCATAATCATCATTATCACCATGATGATCATCATCATCATCATCATCATCACCTTCATGATCATGATCATCATCGTGATCATCGTCGTCATCATCATCATCATCATCACCTTCATGATCATCATCATGATCGTCATCATCATCATCATGATAATCATCATCATCATCATGATCATGATAATCACCATCATCACCATCATGATCATCATCATCATCATCATCACCATCATCATCATCATGATCATGATCATGATCATGATCAGCATCATCATCATCACCTTCATGATCATGATCATCATCGTGATCATCGTCATCATCATCATCATCATCATCATCATCATCATCATCATCATCATCATCATCATCATCATCATCATCATCATCATCATCATCATGGTCATCATCATCATCATCATCATCATCATCATCATCATCATCATCATCATCATCATAATGATCATGATAATCACCATCATCATGTTCATCATCATCATCTCTGATCATCATGGGTGTCATGGACAGCAGCTCAGCTTTCTCATCCTTCAGTATCTTCAACCAACGACCGTGGGCGCTGACAGCTTGGTCCCCGGGCCACACAGCCGCCGCACCAGGCGCCGGTGCCGCCGGTGCCACACGTAGACGCGGTGGTCCTGGCCGATGAGCGCGTCAGTCATCGTTGGTGAACTCGGGCTGCGGCTCTCATCCAACCAAGACATATCAACTGGCAATGCTTCTCAAAATAGAGGATGGGAATAAATTGGATGAATGAAACTGGGTGTTTCTTCAGTACTCTTGGTTGGATGTATGTTTATCAACTGGCAATAAATGTTTCGAGATTTACATTTTTGGGGAAATAGAAATTTACATGTGGGTGTTTCTCAAAATAGAGGTACCCCCAAATCATCCAGTTTATCAACCATTCATAGAAACCAGCCTGTGGTTTTGGGGGTGCCCTATTTTGAGAAGCCACTATATATATATATATATATATGTTTAATGCTTTATCTATATTGCCTGAGAAGTCAATTGATGTCTCTTTGGACTCAATATCTAACATTAACCATTCATTGTTCAATGACCAAGATCATTGATGTGATTAAACTTAGCATCCTTTCCTTCTGATGGTCGCATGTCCGACCTTGTGAAATCTCATGCTTTTTCGTGACTGGTTGATGGGTGGCTGCCAAGGTCATGGGATGTTGCCATCCCATCAAAGATCAACAGCACAGAAAAACTATACCCAAAAGTGACAAAGTGCACAAATATTTTGGGAACATGTGCTATATCTGTGTGATAATTAATGTTTGGTCATATCATACAGATACAGTACATGTTCCCAAAATCGTCAAACAGTCCATGTGCAGCGAATATCAACAACAAGCAACAAAAATGAACATGTTTCACCCAGCAATCATTCTTGGTAATTGTTGTTACTGGTGCTAAGTGGCTGTTTATGACAAAGGAAGATCAAGAAGGGTCAAAATCAACCAGCAACAGCCACGATCAACGAAAAAGTTACAAGAAAAACCTTGCTTGAACAAACTATTGAAATCAGTGAAGCCTCAGACTCCCTCCCAGCTGCCTCCCCACCACTCGCCAGGAAGTCAGAGTTCGCCCACCTCAGGAGCGCAACTTTCCCAGTGAGCGCAACTACTTCGCACCATGACATGGGGATGGTCTGGCTGTGATCAACCAACCAGATCAGGAAATATCTAAAGGCAAGCACTCAACACAACCATTTGCCTCTTCTCCAGAAGTGTTCTACAAGATTACTCTTGCCAGTGGATCCATGTGACCTGGAGGAAGCTTAGGTCCTGCTGCGCTGGCCCCCTAGGAGACCCATAGCTTGTCGGTTCCTGGGATAGCGCATGTTGAGTCCGAAACCGGTTCCATGAATTCCGATCCTCGCGCAATGATCAACGGTGACTCACCGGTGAACTCGCGACCATCCAAGGCACTCTTCCGTGAAGATTAAGAAGGGGCTTTCCTGCGCGGTATCTGGAAATGCCAAGGCTTCCCAACACCAAGACTCTTCGAACATGAAGCAATCATCCAAACAGTGAGAATAATCATCCTGATAAATCCCAAGTATAAAGCAAAAATGAAGCGTACTGAGTATCCAATCCTACATAATTCCCAACTTATCCGTGAAACTACATTTGTTTCAAACCGTTACCAAATTTGGAGCGTGGTAGCATCCCCATGGACAACCCCAATGATCCATAAACAAGGCCTGGGAGGTCGTACCAAGAACGAGCCAGAAGCCCTTGCAATACATGGGATTCCAACTGAAAATGTGCTCCTTCTCTATGTGTATAAACATAGGTCTTTTTAAAAACTGGGAGAAAGGAATTCAAAACAATATTCTTTGAGACTCTTTCAGATTATTGAAACATTTTGAGCAGTTTTCCCGAGGCAACCGCTCCATGAATCCAAAGGAAATTTAGTTTTTCCCGACAATCAGAGTTAAGAAGATGAGAAAACCTATGTTTTTCACACCGAAATCTTTACCATTGGCAGGGCGTGGATCGATCCGTCAGCTTCCATGGGCAAGTTCTGTTTCGAATCCAACGCCCCTAAAAGTTCATCGACATCCAGCATGAATGCAGCCCTAGTATACTGACAACTGAGGGATATATAGAATATATACATCTCTTTGGGATACATATCTCTTTGTGAAGGTGGTAATTTGGACAAAGTGATTACACCTCTGGGATCGGTTTCGATCATCCCGAGCTCCTTGGTTGTGAAGGCGAAATGTCCGTCAAACACCGACAGCACATCCATAGAAGCGGCCTGGTGCTATTGCTGCAGCGTGGTTTCCGCCCACAGAGATGCTAGTCATTCCACCATTACCGCCATGATGTCGTGAAGAACCGATGAGATGATGGAGCTTCAAGCGGCATGAACCACTCTAAAAGGTCATGGTTCAGGTTCACATGGTTCAATCCTCAAGAGACCACATGGACAATATCAACACCACATTCCGTTCCGTTGAACTGGTCAATTAGGGGCCGTTTCCCCACTGGGCGATGAAAATCCTTCAGGGAACTGAAATCCAATGTAACAAATCATGACAGTGGGTCAAAACCCCGTACCCCTGGTTCCCCTATCATTAACCATTGTTTTCCCTATGATTGTTGGGTATTATCCACCAATATTGGTTGGTTAATATTGACCCATAGCCATGTAACAATTCATCATCGTTTGTAGAATGAGAGGCCCATGAACTACTACAGTACGCAACTGGACTTTGCCATTGCTTCAAGGACACTCCACTCCAACCTGGTCACGCTATGCGCATGTCTGTGGTTGATCCCAACACTACCCCAAGCTGCAAATCCGGAATACGAAACGGGGAATCTATGGACATTCATCTTTCTTGTCCCAAATAGCTGGTAGACGTCTTCCAATTTTTGCTGCATTGCATAACTTACACCATGTGGTTGACTGATGGTTAATCATGATCAATCATGGAAACTTGTGGCTAGTGATCCAATGATGGTTCCCACATGCAGCCGAAGCAGATTCTTTGAGGGATAGTTTCTTTTGGATGGTAGTCCAATCCATGTGAAACCACCGAAGGTCCAGCTGAGACCTTCTGCTGGTGACAATAAATGATGATCCAACTTCTGGATCGATCGGATGAACAGAACATGACTCGTTGTCGACTCAGAATGAAGCACAACTGTATTGCACTGCAAATCGTCAGCAAAGCGCGCTATCATATGGGTGTTTCTCAAAATTGGGGTACCCTTATTTTAAGAAACCACCATATGTGGTATTGATCCCGTCTAGAACTTTGGCACCTGCCGGTTGCTGATCACCAAAATTCATCCATGATTGGCCACTATGAACGAACATGGAGCAGCATTGACCACCTTAATTAAGACACTATTGACACTTCTTTCTGCAACCAGGAGACACGTCAGTACCTATGCTGCAGTCCTGAATTCATGGTCACCTGGACCGTGCTGGACATACTCTCAGGCCCCCTGACATCCAGCAGGAGCAATTCCATCTTGGTCGACCTTAGCACCGAATCAGTCAACCAACATCACTTGTTCCCACGAAAAGTGTGAACATGCAACCCTTGGTTCCTATAATTACCATTGGTGTTTGTAGTTTCACATTACTTGGTCCAACTAGTGCGAGGTCAATCGCCATATCACAACTAAAGTTCTTGGTGGCTTATAGATCCCTTGCTAAAAATATATTTTTAGTGGTTATATGGTCAATCAATCATATCCCAAAAACACTAAAACCCTAAGTTAGTGGGTATAAGCCATCCAGAGTTGTATAGTGATTGTTCATGCTACTTGATCAATATTGGCTTATAGTATTGATAAGTAAAGGACAACAAAACGTCAATGTATTTCTATCCATGCTGACTGTAGCAATACTGTTTACTGTTCTAATCGCTAGTGATAAGCAACTTGTTGATTGTTGGACAAGTAGCTTACACTAAAAACAGTAGCTATTGATCACAAGTCAATCACTATGCTGGTACTGGTGTTGTAGTCACACAATTGTTAAAATGACTCATGGGTTAACATTGAGGCATGAGAAGCAACAAAGCAAACATCTGTCAATTCCCATTAATGGAGGTATAGTCAATGGTTGGTTGCTGATCGTGAACACATGCCCCCGATGATCAGCCCACTAGAGTCCTTGAAAGCGCCAACATCTCCCCATAGAATGGACCATTCCCCGCGCTCACCAGTGAACCCATCCGTGTTAGCTGTGATATGGCATCGAACCATGGAACCTCATCCTCCTTGGAATGGGATCGGTTGAGTTGTGGTAGAAATCATGGCTGGGACCACCATCTCCACGGCAGCCCCTCCCAGAGCGAAAGTGTTGAGTCACCCGCACAGCAAAACATCAAGCAATCAAACAAAAAAACAAGGAGGAATCTAATCCTTTTTCTCCAAATGTTCACTAACAGTTCCACCTAAAATCACTTGGCTATAGGTCAGTTCACCCTTAGTCCCCTCTGGTTCCCCCATCATTAACCAGGCTTTTTTTCCTATAGTTTTGTTGGTCATTCTCCCTCCTTATTGGTTGGTGAACTGCCTGACCCAGCTCGCCATGAGCTGCACCTTACGCAGGGAACAGCTGATTCGATCCTCCCCAGCAACCGACGGAACAACGCAGCGAGGTGCAAGTCGGGTGCAGGTCGAAGCAACAAATCCTGGCGACGGCTTAGATCACCCGAGGGGAATCATCCCATGGTGGTAGCTGGTGCTGGTGGTTGATAAGGCTTCAGAAGGCACTATAATCAACCACCATTTGCCAAGCCTTATGAATAAGTGGGTAACCAGTTCTATCAGTTCTCTTATAACTGGTGGTTGACATGATTGATGGTTAGTAATGATTGATACATAAAGGTTAAATAAGGGTTCATCAGGGTTCAGAATGGTTGATTACTGGTTGGTTGCGTTTCATGGTTGATGAATTGTTGGTTAAGGTTCATGATGCTTCATCATGGTTGACTAATGGTTTGTAAATGGTTTGTCAGTGGTTGATCAACGGTTGATCAATGGTAGATACAGAATTGATCAATGGTTGTAATGGTTATATAGTGCTAATTCAAAACTGGTTCATGGTGGTTGATGGAACATTTACCCTTGGAAACCCAGCTGCAACTGTTCCTTGAACACCAGATACACCAGGGTCTTTAAACCTAAATTTGCAAAATCATTTCAAAATAGGTTGACACTGCTTCAATCAGCACACGACATAGTCGTTGAATCGTGGTGGATAGCGATTCCTGGTTGCACCGTATTTTTTTCAAACAAAACTTGTCAATCCTGCTACATCGTGCCAAATTTCAAAAAGCAATCCCACTTGAAAGGAGAAAACAACCTACTAACAAATAGGTGCACATATACGTACATGTATGCACATGCGACATACATTAACAACGATCTGATGAATTGGGATACTTTTGTTAAACCTTAAGGAATCCTGAAGTGCAACCCAATTCAGCTGGGTTCTGCAACACTTCAGGATACCTTTTCCTGAAATTAAGGGATACATTTATTTTGATGCAGCCCAGCTATCAACGCATGCGTCACAGAACCCTCAACGGCACGGTGCCTCGAAGGTGTCTCCTTCAGACACCTGGGCACCAATAATGGTCAAGGGTAGCTTGCCCAGCCATCCATCCCAAAGTCATTGGGGGAACAAAAAAATGTTGAGAACCAGCAATTAGTCAATCATAACTAGATAAAATTCATGACTAATTATGATGCTTAATGATGGTTGATGATGGTTGACAATGATGATCTTTCATGATGAGCTATTGCAAATTGGGTTAAGACTGGTACTTGATTCACGCATCAGCTGCCACGGGCTCCTCCTGGAAATCTTGGGATCGCCCCCCTCCCGCTAAATGACTTCGTCCAACAGTAGGACCCCATCCAGTGTCGTACACCTTCGGATGCTTAACCAATGTTGGTCAGCATCAAAGAATCAAGATCCACTTGTTGGTGCTTGAGCCGCCACAAGAATATGCCGGTGACCAGTGCTGAAGATTCCCATCATCCGTTACTCGAAGCTTCTCAGCATGGAGTCTGGAAAACTATGAGATTTGGCTATGGGTCAAAACCACTGTTAGTTAACCACCATTATCGTTAAGCCATTAGTCATTAACCACTGTTATGAACCAGTTTGTGAACCATTAATTAGCCACCATTATTGTTAACCATTAATTAGCCATTAAGCAGTATTATTAACCACTTACTGAACCAGTATTGTTGACCCAGCTGGCCATTTCTGATCCACGAACCAGGCTCAACCCTGGCTTCGCTAAGGTCACTGCTGTGGTACCTGCGGCGAGCTGATGAGGTGAAAAGCTCGGCCTTTGGCAGTGAAGCTTAAGAAATGCGCATAGAAAATAAGTAAAAACAACAAATCATCAATAGATAAATAGATAGAAATATAGAACTGAATAAGCAAATAACTAAATATGTAATCAATTAATACACAAATAAGCAAACAAATATATACTATATATATATAAATATATAACATAAACTGAAAAGAATGGATGTGATACACAATTGAATAAATATGTTGTTTGATCGTGCTGAAACATGATTGTAGAATACTAAGACTTACACACTATGATATATATCTATATGTGTTTAATATATATATATATACACATGTATTCGCGACAGTAAATATGTTTCATATCATATGTTGATATATATATATATATATGTATAACTTGTTACACATGCAATATGTGTACAGGACTATCTCTCTGATTTTTCTTTTGCAGATTATTTTCTTGGTTTTAGCGACGCGATCCTCCTGGCCGAATGTACATGTTTTGCTAGATTCGAATCACAGTCGAATGTCTTCCAGGTCCCCAAAGTAAACCGGCCACTTTGAAGCGTGTGACGATCCATGGCTCCAGCATCAAAGCAAATTGAATGACTCCAAAGTAATAACAATGTCCCATGTCCGAAAAGAATGTGAATCACTGGTTGGTTATTTCTGGTTTTCAGAAAAATGTTATTTACCCAACCAACCATGCTAAATATTGGGGAATAAAAACATTAACATGCGAAAACCACCACCTAGAGATTTACAATTACATACAATTACAATCATTTACGGCAGTCCCCTTCCAGCGTTCTACTGTGGACAGCTCCTGACTGCTCTGCGTGTCAACGCAACTGACCAATACAGAATCAATTGCCAATGATAACAAACTGTCTGGCAAGGCCACTTTCCGCAACGACTCCAGGGTAGTTGGCCGAACCGCCACTTGCTCCAAGATCTGGTTGAAAGCGCTGTCAAAACACAACCATTCAAGCCCGGCGGGCAACGCCACTCTTTCCAGGTCCTGATTGAAATCTGGACCAAAAGTCAAACTTCGGAGACTTCTTGGCAAAGCCACTTGCTCTAAGCTTTGGTTGAACATCTCACCAAAAGTCAACTCTTGAAGGCTGTTGGGCAACACCACTCGTTCCAAGCTGTGGTTGAACATCTCACCAAAAGTCAAACTTTGGAGACCACTGGGCAAGGCCACTCCTTCCAAGCTTTGGTTGAACTCGTCCCCAAATGTCAAGTCTCGAAGACTGCTTGGCAAGGCCACTCCCTGCAAGCTTTGATCAAAATGTTCACCGAAAGTCAAGCTTTGGAGACTCTTTGGCAATGCTACTTGGTCCAGGCTTTGGTTAAAATCGCAGCCAAAAGTCAAACTTCGAAGACTGCTGGGCAGCACGACTCGTTCCAAGCTGTGGTCGAACATGTCACCAAAAGTCAACTCTTGAAGACTGTCGGGCAAAGCCACTCTGTCCAGGTCCTGATTGAAATCTGGACCAAAAGTCAAACTTCGGAGACTTCTTGGCAAAGCCACTTGCTCTAAGCTTTGATTGAACTTCGAACTGAAAGTCAAACTTTGAAGACTGCTGGGTAACACCACTTGTTCCAAGCTTTGGTTGAACATCTCACCAAAAGTCAACTCTTGAAGGCTGTTGGGCAACACCACTCGTTCCAAGCTTTGGTTGAACATCTCACCAAAAGTCAAACTTTGGAGACCTCTGGGCAAGGCCACTCCTTCCAAGCTTTGGTTGAACTCGTCCCCAAATGTCAAGTCTCGAAGACTGCTTGGCAAGGCGACTCTCTGCAAGCTTTGATCAAAATGTTCACCAAAAGTCAGGCTTTGGAGACTCTTTGGCAACACCACTTGGTCCAGGCTTTTGTCAAAATCGCAGCCAAAAGTCAAGTCTTAAAGGTTGCCTGGCAAGATCACTTGATCCAAAGTGTCGTTGAATTCAATGCCAAACTTGAGCTGTGTGAGCGTTTGGGGGGAGGTATTGTAAGTACTTACCGGAACCTACTTCTTCCAGCATCATCAACCCTTCCAATGCCCGGGCATCCAGTGAGGTGTCAAAGTCGTAAATAAAGCACAATGCTTCATACAAGTTGGTCGGGATCCTTGTGCAGGATAGGGTTGCCTCGCTGCCCACCATCCCTTGCTCATGTAAAGTTTCATTCAGCACGAGTTGCGATTCCATGTGATACAGTGCAAGCCTCGAACCGGCTTTGCATGGAAGTCGCTGTGAAACCATCTGATGTACCTCAAGCCCCAGGGTGTAGTGACAGACCTTGAACGTAAGTGCTTCACCAGTTAAGCATAGCACCTGGATAATGATGGCAGCTTCAGCATCCACGATGTTATCGCCAAGTTGTTTCCGTTTCATGGCGATGAAGACTGCAAACCAACCTAGTAGAGACAAATGCATGATACGTATGTATACTTGCATGTATGCATATATGCCTCCATGTATGTACATAAATGTAAATATATACTACACAAAAAGGGACACATATGCCATGTATTCAACTATATATGTACGATGTGGACATACATTTCACAATATGGCCTAGATATGTGTTGTGTATATAAGATTTATTTATAATCTATGATCTATAACACATCATGCCAAAATGTCAAAAACACAAGCTGCACATAGCGATTCCTTTGATCAAAACGCATGAAACACCTGTCCTGCAGACTCTGATTGTGGTAGCTTCCTTGCAGCAATTGATAAGACATGTCGACCCAACTCAGCAGGATGATGTTGATTTCTCGGGTGGTAGCAGCATTGGCCACACACCATGCTTGGGCATAGGCAGCGTGAAAGAATTCCATGACATGCAGATCTAGTTCCACATTTCACTGATCAACCCCGGGGTTTGGCCGCACCATCAGTCCCCTGGGTTCCACTGAATATCAACAAGAGAGTTCCTGAGCGTGACTGATCCTGGGCAGAAGTTCTACCAGCTTAAGTCATTGACCAAGCCATGGTTCCAGGACTGAAGTTGCTTCCATCACTGAATCCTCGAAGATTCCCTGGATGGGAAAGCCCTGTCCACAGCAACCTGTCAGTTGCTGCAACGTCCAACGGTTGAGTTTGGGGACCCAGTTTTGAAGCTCAGCCACTCACTGGGAGTGCCAAGGACATTCCGAGAATCCATGAACATCAATCAGTGGCACGGTACTGACTTGAAGAATACTGGCATCTCACTAGAATGCCGCCCACATATGGCTATGGGTCAATCTTAATCAACCAATTAATGGGGGATAAGCACCAATAATAATAATGATAGGGTACCGGGGGGAAGGAGTTTTGACCCGCAGCCATATCTTCTCTAACGTTTTCCCAAGTTTCATAGTCATTTCCAGGTCGCAAAACAAGATAATATATGCATCATGCTCAGCAATGGTCAATCCTTTAACAACTTGACTCATACAGCCCTATACTTCTCAAGTGTCCTGCTTGACAGTATGCCGTCTAATACAGCTCTCTGCTGCTCAATAACGTTCAATATTGCTTCATCACATGGTTCCTCAGTGGATGATGCGTATTGATTAGTGGAAAACCACGGGTGTGGGAGATGCAACTGGCGCCACAGCACCACAACACAGCCCCTTGCGCCTCCTCCCTTGGTTGCATATGGCCTGCGAAGCTCGGGCCCAACAACTCTGCCTACGCTCAGGAACATATATTGCTTAATCCTTGCATGAAGTCTACTGGTCAATATTTTGGTGATATACTTGTGTAAAATATGAATATACCTAGAACTTCCAGGGCATGCACAAAAATTAACTGACAAAATATGCATATTACACATGCAAGTATGTAGGTAGGTATGCTATTTATGATTCTACATTCAGAACTATATGTTTTGGTTGGTTATGCAAAGTCTCTCTAGAGGATTTGTTTGACAGAATGAAACATACATAGAGATGGTCCATGCGAATCTTTTGTGCATCCATGCAATCTTCACCTTCCTCGAAACATCCAGGCACTAGCAGAAAGGAGGTCTCAGGGGCTGCAAAACTCCCAGAGAAGCTTCTGCGAGAGGATCCGCGTCAGTTGTTTGAATGGCTTATAATTGGTTGGTCATGGTTAATTGATAGCCAACAATACTGGTTGAGCAACTACAAGTTGGCATAAATCTCTTGCAAGGACCTTCTGCATAAGAATCACATGGGCATAGCTCTGAACTCTCATACACAGAAAAGTATGGTTCACCACTCTTATTTTCCGAGGGTCTGACTTGCATCTATTTTGTGAAGAATACTCTGCATATATTCATATTGTCACGTGGCACACCATGATAGAAGATTAGTCGCTGACTGATATGATTGTGAAACAATATTGGCAACCAACCGTTTGGACTGCTTCAGCTGCTTTGTAACTACAGTTGCTCATGACATATTGTTGACTGACCAATTATCACCTTAGCATGATGCGGCCCTTCGACACCAACCGCAAGCAAGAGCAAAATTGTATCCTCACTGGAGAAACGCTGATATTGACCCAGGAGATAAGAAACAAAACCCAATGTATAATATATCACTGACCATTTGACCCTTGCACAACTATTTGTTTCTTACTATCTAACTTGTACTGCCCGAAAAACAATCATGCTGATTTTGAGCATCATTATCATTGCCGCAACATGATTTGTTGCTCACACACCTCAAATTCTGGTTCCTATGGTACATCCTCCAAACAATTTTGTTTTGGCCGCGGGTCAAAAAGCCGATCATTGCCGTTGATCACATCCCAAAAACCAACAATAAACCGAAACACTCCCCGTGTGAACTTCTGTGGGAGTCACCTCACCGTTGTTAGTGCCCAGCGCTGACAGCACAAAACCCCGCGGTAGCGCCTGGTGTTCAGCAAGATGAAGTTCCCAGCAGAGTTCCACTTGGCACTCAGCACCACACGGTCACCCATGGAGTAGACCTGGAGAGGGCCCTGGCCATGGATTCTTAGGGCCCTGGTTGCCTTGGGATATCCTAGAAATCATGGAGATCGAAGAAGGGTGAGTTTCCCAGAAAGTTGGATGTCTACCAGTGTACCATGATCATTTAGTTCATCTGCAATATTGTAGTCACAGGAAATCAAGGTATTCCACTACCGAAGCCTTCAAAACACTGCTTACTGTATCTATCACAATTCAGAGATTGATACCAAATCATGGTCATTAGGAAATTGCCAATTGTACCGTCCCAGGAACTGATTCTCTGATCCTTCAGAACCGTGGCAGCAAATGTGCCGTTGCACAGCTGTTGAAATGCATATGTCGCTTACCTTGCCCCTCACAAGTGGGCATAGAGGATCAAAATACATAGGATTCATACACATCTACGCATATAAGAACTAATTATGCAGTAATGATTTGCTGACCACTGTCAATGATTGAAATCCTATGAGTAAACATTTGATGAATTTGACGCATGCGGCCTCAAGATAATCCTGTGTTGGATTCGGTAAGCGGAGAAAACTGATCCGCTCATGAGCGAGAATACACCGGCTGAAAATATGGCTGGATTGTTTACTTCACTGATCACGAGCCAAAGAAAGTACACCAGGTTCAAGTAGTAAAGCAACTATAGTACTTTATCCACATTTCGAGCGGTACCCCTACATTATCCTTTCCTCACCATTTGTATAGTTATAAACAAACCATTTTGGGGATCCCCTATGCCTGGAGAAATCATCAGATTATGACGTCTTTGTGTTCCAGTTTCGGGGACAAACCTCGAGTCAGTGTCCGGACTCATTGAGGTGTCCATCAACAGTAGCGAGCTCATCAGCTTATGATTCATCAAATTCCCATGGGTCATCCATCAAAAGGAGCCAAGTGTCAATGACGAGAATGGCTTACCCATGAGACTAAGAACCAACGAGATGACTAAGAGTTCGAACGGCCTTGATGACTAAGAACTGAACCGTGAGACAACAATAGATTCCCCAACCATGACCTACCGGCTTACGCATGGTTCACCACCAGCCCCTGTTTCATCACCTTCCTTGGACATTGAGGGCGGCCTTGACTCCAACGTCGTAGACTTTGGGTAGCGCAGAAGGTATCTGGGCAGCACAAAATGGAGGGAGGTGATGTTTTCTGCAAATAGGGGATGCAATCACCGATGGCGACGACCTGGAGCTAACTAACCAGTGTACCTACTAGGCTAATTACTAGGGAAACGCCGGGGGTACCTACTAGGGCAACCTACATGTTATTGGCTGTCACAAGCTACTCGAGCTGGAGTTGTGCTTTCTCATGCGACACCTCCATACCCTGGCTTGCCGCTCTAGCACCAACCAACCGATCAAATGACCCGGGCCCACCAACCAATCGACCAACTAACCCACCAAGATGAGCACTGCCCTCAGTGGGCCTCTCCATCTGGAAGACCTACCAGCCGTTCGCGGGCTTTCGGGGATGTCAGGGGTTGCTTTCGGGAGAAAAATACATTGACATGGAAACAGAAAGACCAGGAAATCACGTGGGTTTGTTCAAAATTGGTGCGCAAAACCGCAAAACCTAAAACTGGTGGTTTCTCTATGAAAATTGGCTATCAACTGGGTTGGCCAGTAGGTACTACCATTTGTGGACAAACCCGCGTACATCAGTAGTTGCATTCATCAGGCGCCTGGTCAAAGCACGAACGGTGGTGATGCATCACTTGCAAATACGACCGTGACGATGCTGAGAGGTTGACATTTACCATCTGCCAACAGTTCAGAAGCTCCTTAAGATGGGTCACTACTCAGGTTTGGTACGGCTCAGAAACTGGGAAAAACATGGTCTGTCCAAGCGCTTCGTGGCCTCCATGGAAAAGGTCAAGTTGTAGCCATGGCTGATTCACGGTCCAACAAGGATGGTGAAGACACATTCTCATGGTGGATCATGGTGCCCCGAAATTCACGAGGCTTCTCCATGAAGGTCAGCCAGCCAGTGGCAGCGTAGTTCGAAATTATCTTTTACATGCTTCACATCCAGCATCACTTTAGACGTATTTTCTTGCTATTCTGAGGATGTGGCTGTGGATCACTTCGCCCTGTGCGGATCATCAATTTTTTGCGGACCGAACCGATTTCATTTGGGCTTGGTGCCAAGTGAAGAAAATCCCATTCTCAGTAAGGCCATCGATGTTGGGTTTACGTCTTTTATGGACCTCCTCGGCCATGATATGAAGCCTATTGGGTGCTCATGCCAAACTGTTGAAGCATCATGGCGAAAACATCACTTCATTGGTGCACGAAGCCAACCATTGTGAGATCACTCATGGCATCCCCGATCATAAAGTGGCACCACATCCCACATTCTCTGCCCCAATTACACACAAGGGGAGTCATTACCCATCAAACTGTGGATGTTCACCAGGGATACTGGAGCCATTGACTCACAGCCAATTTTTTTCGACGGCCATTGTCTGTTTGGGCATCATGACCGAACACCCCTAAACATGGCTAGCTGGTTGGTAATTTCAAACCCTATGCAAAATATGCTTGTCACCCAACCATTTGTTAAGAATTACATTTGGGAAAATAAGCAAAATGTGCATCAAACCACCAACCAGTAGTTGTTTCAGCATTATTCTTGCTTATCATCCCCTATTTTCAACCATTAAAATATGGCTGTGGGTCAAAACCCTGTACCCCTTGTTCCCCTATCATTAACCATTGTTTTCCCTTTAAAATGGTTGGGTATTCTACCCCACTAGTGATTGGGTAATATTGACCCATAGCCATATCGACGATCTGGTTTACTTTGTGAGCTGAAAGACTTCCCCGCCCCGGTCCAACAAACACGAACTTGTGCCCGTCTCTGCTGTGCGGGGGAAGCGCATGACCGCTTTTAGCAGCACCATTATTAACCATGGTTCCAAAAGCACCAACCCGCTAGACCGCTACAATAGTGGTTATAAATCATTAACCACCTCTATCATCCCCTATTGTTAACCATATCATCCCCTAGTATTAACCATTATTAACCATGCCCGTTAAACAATATGATTGTTGATATACCCACTACTATTGTTGGTTATCATCCATGCCATTTGCTTAAAAAAAAGTAACCACCACCCCGCTAGAGTTGTGAACCCATCAGCTGTGACAGGTCAGGGCTTCGCAGCCAGCGCAGCTGTATCGTCGAGACGCCTTCGCCTTCCCCGCGCCGTTGCAGAGCATCCAGGTCCATCAAGCCTCGTGGCAGTGTCGTGGCGATCACTCCACCCATGATGGGCTCGTGACATGATGGGCTATGAATGGTTGATGATGGATGGTAGTAGCCCATCACTAAACAATATAAATGGTATAGATGGTGATATGATGATGGGCTAATGGTTTATGAATGGTCAACACTGGTAAAACTATAGCCGAGAATCAGAAACAGGGAATCTAATGGTTGATGATGATGATGATGATGATGATGATGATGATGATGATGATGATGATGATGATGATACAAGTTGGTCAATAATGCCATATTCGATGATGATTCATTGATGATGACCCACCATAGCATAGTAATTATCTATGCGGATATCTACAATGATTGGTGATTAGTTGCCGCATTCCAACAATGTGCTGGTGTGAATAAGAGAAGCCATCATCCCCAGGTACGCTTGAATTCCAAAAATATTTGAAACCACCCATCCAATGACGCTTGTGAACCATGGTATCTCATTGTATGCATAGACCGGTTGATGATGGATGCTAGTGGTAATGAACCATTTGTTCGCGCGCAGGTGGCTCCACTTAGGGGTGTCAGCGGTGATCCTAACACAGGATCACTTCTTTCATTGGGTACCATTTGACCAGGGAATCCTTGAGGCTGAGCTATCCTTCGTAGTTGGTTCAGAAACCGATGCTGAACTCTTTCTGCTGGGCAAAACCTTGACCCAGGTACAGGGTTCCAACCGCTAGAATGAAGCGTCAACTCACCTTTGTTAACCACGAAACATCAATGAGCCACTGATTGAAGCCTACTCTTCCCAACCAGCTACCCATCAACAGCCGTTCCAAACCAGCTCATCAACCCTCATCTTCCTAACAAAACCACTGATTTCGGGGCCCGGCTTCGGGGTGGTCCCACCTCTGACACCCCCATCCGCCCTGGGAGCTCCCGACCGATCTCATTGCACAGGTGCGGCAAACTGCCCGTCATGGCCAGGACTTTGCGACTGGAACTGCTACCTTGAGGCCCGACCTGGCAGCTGAGGCAGTGGTGAAGGTGCTTCAGTACGTGATGTGTTCAGCGATGTTCATAGATGTCCAGGGGGGTCATCTAACATTTGACAATAGCTAATCAAATCTAATATCTAACAACAGGGTGGTTAATATATATGCGTTCATGATCGCTAATAACATCTAACAGGGAATAATCCGAAACACTAATGGTTAAACAACTACAAGATGCTGGTCTCTGAAGCCAGTTTGGGGTAACCCCAAATCGTTGTTTACATCCACCAATTACAGTAATAAAGGAACCGTAATTTTTGGGGTTCCCTATTTTGAGAAAACACCATAGATGTTTATATAGGGTTGATATGGGTTGTTCATGATGCTTACTGATGCATGTTCAATGATGCTGAAAGGATTCTTAGTCATGACACGGCTTCCTAGGGTGTTTCACAAGGTGGCTGAGGGCGGTTCACAAGATATTCATGATTGTTGAGTAGCTTCGTTTCAGATGAGTTGGTACTGGTTTGTTGGGCATGAGGGGCGATCCTCAACACTTATACAAAATACTTTTGGTGGGGCTTTCATTGGGTGATTAACGGTGGTTATAGTATATGGCGGCTAGTTCATATCAGTTCATTACTATCAGTATGACTAATGTCAATAATAGCTTGTTTTAGTTCACGATGCTGAATCATTTGTTGATGTATATCAGTTGAATGACTACCAGCCAACGGCTAAACGAGAAGGCTCGTTGAACACAGCTTCCCAGTTAGTATGATCATCCAACTGGGTCCCTGACTCCCTTTGCGAATATCAATGATTAGATGCTTAGATGCAATGAGTGACTATCCGGTACCAACCACTATATTTCCTCAGTACTGACGTTAATATTGCGGTCAATCGTCCGCATTATCAATCAGTGCCAGCAATGGTTCTGAAACAGGATTTGTCAAGTATGATATGTTAACTGCTGATCAATTACAATTATTTTGTATGTATACTTGTTCAGCCAGCACATGTGTGTTATATACTAAATTAAAATTGCCATTATCACGTTCGTTACCATCCAAGAATGGCTGTTGCCTTGGTGGATGTTCTCAATAGCAGTCACTATTGTGATCAACCAAGGCCAGCAAGTTTGTTAATAGTGCTTAATATGTTGCTCAACAAATCCACTAGCAACTTATTGACCACCATCACTAAGCAACTTGTGAAGTTAAAAACCATCATGTTCAATATGGCTGTGGGTACCCCTACGTGACCAAACAAGCCTTTGTTGGGATGTTCATCTATCCCTAAATTAAACCTTGCGTGATTAATATTGACCCGCAAGGCTTGATGACTTGCTCGAAACGTCTTCACCGCAAGTATGACCTCAACTTGATTCATATTGATCCACAAATTACAGTAATAAGTTGCTCGTTGTCTTCATGGCGCGGATTAAGAATTTCACAACAGCAGCAGCTCTAGGCACCTCCAAGCAATGCAGGTAATTCATCTCACCTTCCAAGCGAAGCCTGAACGCCAGCTGCCCTTGCAGCCACTACACCCGGGCTCCCAAGCTGGGAGGGTTGATAGCTAGCTCCAAGCAACGTGTCAACCATCAATACTAATGGTCATTCATGCTGGTCGACATTGGTCAACCTATGGTTGACCAGCTTGTACTTTCAACATTGGGAATGTTGCCACCCGAATCCAACCAGCCAATATCATTGATAATGACTACCAACCTGTCAATATGTGACCAACCAAGTAACAATAACTAATTGATAGTATGAATCATCATTACCATGATTAACTCACATCAGTCATATCAAACAATTTCTTACCAACTGATTAAAAGGTATTCACTAGTATCAACCAGTACAAGTTGAGTTACTAGCTACTAGTCTTACTATATAATATCTATATAGTATCAACTAGTATTCTCTGGTCTCAACAGCTATCACTAACCAGCTGATATCATTACTAGACTACCAACCCGTCCCAACTTCAGTCCACGGGGCGCCTGGCCAAGGGTTTGGGTGCCGAGTTCACCGTCAGGGGCGCCTGGCGCGGCGCACGAGAGGAGCTGCAGATTGGCTGAAGCCCAGCGGTGGAAGCCATGGAGGGTAGCCAGTGGCAGCCATGAAGGGTAGCCATCATTCACAGGGAAGCGGCGTGAACCCCAACTCGCTGGCGAACAGCTCGCTGGTGAACCCGAACCGTGGAATGAGCCGAAGAAAATGATTTGATTTTTGATTTCTTTTGAAACCCAATGCTTCCAAAGACAAAGTTAAACTTTGTCGTTGCAGTAAAGACATGTTTTTACTTAAACACAATGGAAAACCGATAGCATTTTCTCGCAGAATGGCATTATGCAGATCCTTGGAGATCCTGGCGTCCTGGGGATGTGAATGCTATTGAGGCTGAGCCACCAAATCTCACACAGTTCACAGACTCAGCAACAGTAGCTGTGTTTCATCCCTATGTTTGGTTGAACCATAGAGTCCCCTGAGTCATGAGCAGGCCAACCATCTGGAAGTTCATGTTCTGCAAACAAATCCAAACCATCCCACAAGTTCCCACCAATGTGAGACTAAAACCACATGATTTTTCCCAAAAGTCTTCACAAGTTTCCACTAAGTTTGCGCTCAAGTTTTTGGTTGTTGTTCACGGGTTTTCACGGTTGTTTCACGGGTTTTTCACGGTCGTTTCACGGACTCTTCACGCTCCATGTTTTGTTTATTATTTGGAAGTTTTTGCAGGGTCCGAAGAAATCCACGTGGACATGGCATTCAAGCCTGAAATGCTGATAGTCCTGGATCTGTACATTGCAGTGAGCCAAATATCATCGTATGGAAGAGCCCTCGCTCCCAAACACATTTGATATGCATTTGATAGGAGCAAGTGGTTGATCAACAATTCTATTGGGCCATAGGGTCTCAACTTGTGGCACATTTAGGCACCCTCGCGCAAGTGTACAGATAGCATGATATGTCTAGATCTATAGCTACACAAAAGGGCATCTTCCAAAGACAAACTTAAACTTTGTCGTTATCAAAGACAAAGTTAAACTTTGTCGAGGAAGCATTGGGAAAGGACTTTGAGTGATGAATGCAAAGGATGATTTGGAGGGTGCATTATTTTGAGAAGCACTCATATTCATGGATCCGGTGCAGGTGGCAGTTCACCACAAGCTGTCTTAGCTGGTTAAGAATTGTCCATCAGTTTATAGTTGCAGCTGGGCAAATGGCTCGCTATCACTTGGGTCTGCTTGCCATGAACTGGGACCATGAACGAGCCATCAAAGAGGCATTGCTCATAGGTCCATGATGATAACCCTCCACAATTCCTGACTCTTTGAGTAGGGAAAATGCAGGGGTCCCACGGACGGACAACTCGATATATGTAAATACATTAAATACATCATGTGGGTTCGTCTAAAAGTGGTGGTACCTGGTACCTTGCAACCATCCAATCATCAGCATTATTAGTACAGAAACCATTAGCTTTAGGGGTGCACCAGTATTGACAAACCTAGATGTATACCGAATCATATCGAATCTGAAGCCGGAGAAATCCCCAAAATCAACCATTCCAGCAAGATCTGATTCCCCAAAATGTTGACCATTGAGAAACCCAACAACATCATGGCTCATCGACCAACCCCCCCTCAGCTACACCCACAGTTCTTCCAAGCTCAGGGGCCAGCATCTCAATTAGCAACTCTTTCCAAGTTTTTTCCTTTGATATCTTCGATTTGGGAGTTTCTCAAAATAGGAGATCCCCAAAATTGTTAGTTGATCACTAAACATGATACATATTGGATGACTTGGGGGTGGCCTTATTTTAGGAAACCACCATTTGGCGGCTTGACGAATAGCATTCCGCAACAGTTGATGAAGGTGGCTTACCCCAGCGTGAGAAAGTCTCATCCCTCCGCTGCCGAACCTTCATAAAGCAGTTGGGGTTGTCAATGGTTGTTAGCAACAAGTATTGTCCATGCTGAACCAATATGGGTATGTGCCAAGCCACAGGGTAACCAATAACCCATCAAAAAATGATCATTTTACTAGGAAACGAGTGGGTTTGGGGGTGCCATGATTTTGGCATCACATGCATATCAGATCAAGCATTATTGATGATGAACAATTTTCAACCAGTATGAAACATTCAAAACCACATTTAATCACATTTATATAACCAGGATCTACCATGGTTAATCCATTAGTTGCCACTAATTACAGTATTTCCTATTGGTTACTATTAGGTACTATTAGTGGTCGCCATGAGTTACCATTAGTTACCATAGTTCATCAATCAGTATTTACCGTTGGTTCATCAGCAAGTTCAACCCACTGGTTCCCATCCTCCCCAGATCCCTGGACACCTTGGAGTCGAAGCACGGATGCAAAGGGCCTGGCCAGACCTGAGCTCCAGGTCCTAAGGCACCCTTGGTGGCCACAGAACTGGCGGCCCAAGTCCCGATCTACACAGCCTGGACGTCTCGTGTCCCGTTGCTAGGTTGAGGGGGATGACTTGTCGGAATCTGACGCGTGGACGTTTCCCTGGGTGTTTTGGGAGAGATCTATGCAAAAACAGCCGACATACTGTAGGGAACAAATTGATATTATGCTCGCAGCTTTAGCCACGGGAAGTGGTTTCTTAACCATAGATTTCACCATAGTAAAAGGCATATAATCTTGGCATGACCAAGTCGCCAGAACCACTCTGCACTCCCCACTGAGCAAAACGCGTTGAGCCACTGCACCTCGAGGCCGTGACAACAGCAATACCCGAACCCATTAGAAGAAAGAGGCAGTTCGAATTGGCAAAAGCAACATCATGAATCATTCAACAAAACGTCACAAGCTCTGCCTGGCTCTGCCTGCAAATCCTGTTTGAGCTTCGGAAATTGACCAAGCACGGTGATGTTCCAAGAGAAAGGTCAGGTCAAAACGCGCCAAAATCCTACAATTTATAATTTTCGGATATTTTCGGAATCCTACCCTTCACCCAAATACATGTGAACGGACACAAACCTGGGAATCCAACAGCAATTCCAACCGCCAACTGAGCTCAGCACATAGTGCTCGTTCTCCCGCAGCACTGCCCAACCGGCCAAAAAGCACAGACTTCGGTGCAGATCCTGCGGGGCGAAGCTCAGGGCGCATCGGAAGCAATCCATGTGGGGGGGGTCCAGCCGTGGCTAACACCGATCGAACGTCGCAGGAGATTGGAGGAACATTGGCTGGAATAATGATATACATGTAGGTGATAGTGAATAATATGTAGGTGATAGTGATAGTGATAGCATTGCAAATGATGAATCATCGCTAACACAATAGAATCATCACTAACACTATGTGTGTGTAGGTGATAGTGATTGACATGGATCAATGATACAGCTTATTTTGCATCATCTTCCATCAATTCCAAGACTCTTGTCCATTTCCATGGATCTCCCCAATAGATCCCAATAGCTTCTTCCACAACACAAAGTTTCCGACCCCGATCCTATGAGCTGCTTAAATCGCTTCCCACGAAACAAAAATAGTCCATCGAACCAACCTCGTTTGTTCAATGGAGATGACCTATGAAACAAAAAGAGGCCATGAAGGTAATGTTCGGACATGGCTTCTTTAGGTCATCAAATTTCACAGGCCAAAGTTAACTTCAATGTTTAATCTTCAAACATTCAGATCCTTACCGAGAGACACTGTGTAATGGTATGTTTATCTCGGGAACTGGGTCATGTGTTAGGTGCATGTAGGTACACTTTGGTACACTAACATAGCAATGGAAAATCACCATGTCTTATAGAGAAACCCTGGGAAACCATTGATCGTTGGTGGATTTTCCAGCCAGCTATGTTAGTTTACCCGAGGGTAAATATACCATTTTGTACCTATAACATGACCATGTTATAGGGAACCATTCCATGTACCCAATGTCCATGTTATAGGAACACCATGGAGTCCCTGGGGCGCCCATCTGGTTCTCCGCCGCAATCGCCTCACCTCAGGATCTTCCGAGTGGTCGGGCGGCCATGGGACAACTGCAGCATAGATGTCGAAGGGCCGGTTGTGGCACCTGGGTGGCGTTCCGAGGATCAGCGGCCGGTGCCCCCCAGTTATAGCTGAGCTAATAAGCCATTTACTGAGTAACTAGCTTAGTTATGAGCGGCTTAAGCTTCTTATATCTAGCTTGTATAACAGGTTGTATAAGTTATCATAATCCACATAACTATAGCTTAATTACATTATGTGTTATATCTACCATAACTGGTAGTAGATACCCGTAGTTACAAACCAACTCAACTGCACCAACTCAACCGCTACCACCATCTATGGACATCTTGGCCTCACGTGATTAGATCAATCTTGATCTACCACATGAAAACCAACCGGTCATTGGCCAACTTCACGTGAATTTGATTCGAGAAATGCTGTCTTTATCCGCAGGTCCTTGCACTTCTTGAGTGATGAAACCAAGTATGTGTCTCCGACCCCGTCTGGTTTTCATCCGAGTCTCCAAAGCCAAAAAGAATCAACGCATTGTTTTAAGAAGGGTCGGTTCGCATTCCGCAAAGATGTCGATGTGGGTTGGATGGTGTTGGACCACGTGCCTTCATCCCTCATCTGAAACTACATTCCACCCGGAACTTTTGCGCTTGGCGCTCAGTGTCCAGCAGATACCTCAAGCATTGAAATACATTTCAAGCCCTGGCGCAATCATATGTCAAACATTTATGTCCTTGAAACATAATATCATATAATGATAACGGCAACAATATCAGATAATATCAGTTTGACATTTTGCTGTTCCACCCGAAAAGGACTTGATGATGCTTCATCGCAAGTCCTGTCCAAGAAACTCTTGCCCCCTGCGCACGCAAAGTTCGAAGATTTGGCCCACCAGCCGCTACGAATTCCACCCTGTGCTGGACTTCCCTCCGCCCCTGGGTGTGGCACTGAAAGATGCAGTGTGCATTGACACCAATGGGATAACAGTCAGCTTCCTGCGTCTCTTCCTGACGGGAAGCAACCTCCCATAGCTGGAGAAGCCATGACAGGGACGAAGCTGCAAGATTTCTCGGGGAAAACCTGGATGAAGCATGAATAGATGCACAAATTCTCTTGAATCTCAGAGAACCTATTTGGATAGATTTGGGGTACCTCGTGAATAGACCAGGTTCCATCCCTCGTTGTTGCTTCCATTCTTTGGAAAGACTCCAACACACCTAGACGATGGCATCAGTCCCGGGATCACTGCAGGCTACGGAGCTACCAGCCGACAACAGGATGGGAACGGTGCATTCGGCCACGGTTGGTTCATGCCGTCGCCGTGACCCAGCAATCTCGGATCCCTCTCTACAAGCAGTGGCCTACACTCATGATACACATGCATATGGCGCAAATAATATCAACGTATACATGGTATGGTTGGGTATGATCATGGACCAACAACATGACATTTTCAACAACAGTCGGTCAGGCGCAAACATTTATAGATTACATCACATTGCAATGCACTACATTCCAGTACAGTACCATAGATCAAATTCAACTGCACTACATTACATCCACTGTGCATATGACAAACATTCCTACTCACACACACATACATATACGTATGAACAATATAAATATATATAAAGAAATATGTACAGCTATGTGTATGCACATATCATCATATTGATTTGGTGACGACTATCGCCAATTAGTATCAAGTAAGCATTGACTTTCATCATGGCTGGCACTATTTTTGCCCTATCTTTGCCGGATACATGTGATACTACATTGTGATACTGTGATACTTGCATAATGCCAGCGTGCAAAAACCATCAACTCTATATCTACACGCGTATGCATAGGCACATATAGATGCACGTTAAAATACGCATGCATGCATGCATGCATGTCTGTATGTATGTATGAATGTATGAATGTATGAATGTATGAATGTATGAATGTATGAATGTATCTGGAGATGTATGTAGGTAGGTATGTAGGTATGTATGAATGTATGTAGGTATGTAGGTATGTATGAATGTATGTATGTAGGTATGTAGGTATGTAGGTATGTAGGTATGCAGGTATGAAGGTATGCAGGTATGTAGATATGTAGGTATGTAGGTATGTAGGGTTGTAGGTATGTAGGTATGTATGTATGCATGCATGCATGCATGTATGTATGTATGTACGTGTATGTATAGAAATTATAAATATATTTGCCGTACTCAGTCATATCATTATGCCAATGTGTGAACATAAGTGAATCATTATTACATATAGAGTATAAAAGCATATATGGACATATCCAATGAATATGCAAATAGTACACACATAATTTATAATCTCGTTCAACTTGTGAGAGTCACTGTTCAGCTATGGGTCTCAAAAAAGGGTATCCGTAGTTATCATCCTTCATATCAACCATTTTGTAGCAATTACTAAACATTTTGGTTGTACAAAATACATAGTCACTATATGGTAGCAATTTAAATGGTGGTCTCTGAAAACAACCAACCATTCATATTTATCATAGCGATATATTTACAATCACCATTCACAGTCATAAACCAACCATACCTTTGGGGCTACCCCCATTGGAAGACGCCACCCACCAGTCGTGCATGTCTCACGACTGTCTCTGCCGCCGGCCCCACCTCCGAGAAGAACTTCTCCGAAGCTTCGCTGGGACCGATCCTAGCAGCAGGCACCCCCGCAGATTGGATGGTGAAGCATGGTGACCTTGGGACCAACAGTATGGTTTCAGCCCCTATGGTTATGATAACAAGTAGTGCTTAATAGTGGTTAATAATATGATGGTTATAATGATTAATAATGATCATAGGTTGATATGATCCACCAACAATAATCAATGATACCAACAATAAAGGTTGATACTAGGCAAGTATGGTTGACACTCATAAT
The DNA here is from genome assembly GCA_009767595.1 of Symbiodinium kawagutii. Classification (NCBI taxonomy): domain Eukaryota; class Dinophyceae; order Suessiales; family Symbiodiniaceae; genus Symbiodinium; species Symbiodinium kawagutii. The sequence goes on along the minus strand of VSDK01020199.1, from coordinate 38,692 downwards.
CTGCTCAAGCTGTTATGATTTTTCCATTGTTGAGAAATTGTTATGGCAAGTAAAGGTTGATGATCCGGTTTGAGCTTGATAAGCTTTATGGCTAATAAGGATTGATGAATGTTATATGGTTTTAACACACATTCACAATAAGCCACATGAGCTAGTCATTGGTTACAGTAATTCACCATGGTCCTTCAGCATTGTCATCAAACCAATGGAAGCAGGATGAGGTGTCTTGCTTCACCATTGATGATGGTTAACGATTAATTCCGGTGAATGGCAACAACAACGACGAAGTATCTGGCCATCACTAGCTGGTTGTACTCACATGGGGCACAGCAACAGGTGTTGCGTCACTTGCCGGCGAATCTCCGTCGCTGCCATGACCCTGCTGGGGCTGTCGCTGAGGCCCGAACTGCCAAATTTCCACTTTGGAGGCTTGCCATCCGGCCCCTGCATCCTTGGGACGACGAGGACTGGGCCGTTTTGGTTGTCGTGAATTACCTTCGAAAATATCAGACGGGTTTTACTGATGAAATCATCATTGTTGAGGTTATTTCGTGTAGATCCAAGAATCATGACCTACATGACTATTGGTGCGTTCAGCTGTGGATTCATCTGTGGATTCTGTTGTTCAGCTATATGTGCAAATGGTTCTATATCGGTTTGGGGCACTAGTTGACGAAATGGTTCTTGGATATGTGCATCATCCATGAATCGCCAACAATCACATCATCAAGATCCAGCTTGAAATCCTGGGGAGTTACAGGGCAGGGGAGTTCCCCACTCCTCGGTGCTGATGGCCACCATGTTGTAGGGCGGAATCGGCCACCAAATGGCTCTGCAGGGTGCAGTCCTCGCGGATGGCCCAGGGATGCTGGGCGCCTAAGGATGCTTCAGGATGGTGAACGCGGCTTGAAAATATCAATATGGTGGTATCTCAAGATAGAAAGCCTCCAAAAATACTTGGTTTACTACTACACATACTTAAGAAAGGATGATTTTGGGGATGTTGAGAAACACCCATATGGTCTATATTATGGTTTCACGGTTTGACCATAGTTCAACATTGCTTGCGCACATATGGTCTATATTATGGTTTCACGGTTTGACCATAGTTCAACATTGCTTGCGCACATATGGTCTATATTATGGTTTCACGGTTTGACCATAGTTCAACATTGCTTGCACAACACTCGATGATGGTTTTCCTCCAAGAACGATACCGAAGGCTAAGGATCATGGCTGCTTTAGGGTGTGATTTTTAACGCTTGCAGTCGTGACTACTGGTTGATGGTTAATGTGACAATGACGAGGATGAATTAATAAACGATAATGATTGGCAATTGTTAAAGAATGGATGATGCTTAGCCACCGCTCCTGGCTAAGGATGATGGTCAACAATGTGTATAATGGTAGTACCCTCTCCTAGGAGCTAACCGCTGGAAAATGGTCAGCAATCATCTACTTACAGTAGCCACGGTGGTTTATTATCCAGGGGCACCATGCATGGTTTACCTACATTTCCCTATACCAGGCTCCAGTTTTGTAGGTAAATATACCATACATTAAGTCTCTGAGTCATAGTCTTAGTCTAGCTTTTGAATTTTGAATAACTGTCCGTTTTGGAAGCCCATTCTACCGTCATAAAGCATTTTCGAGGGTGTTGGCACAGGTTGTACCCTTAACCATGCACAAACAATCATACTTTGTGAATGTGAAGCGCAGTGTGTAGATATCAGTGGTTCACAAGTGGCACACCCGGAAAAAATATCATTGCTTTGGTCAGCAACCACTCATGTTTTCGCCTATCTGCAACTTCAAAACCTTCACCAACTGCTCAAGTTGGGTCATGTGTTCAGTCACTGTGAACATGTTCACTGCTGGGGTTTTGACTTGCCTCCGTTTCCAAAAAAAATCAGAGCTAGCAAAGGGCCAACAAACATCAGAGTTCATCAGTCGTCAACACAAGACTCTACTACATTGGAATGCTACCCGGTCCACATGGATCTTTCCTACAAAACAATGCCGTCATGTGGAGCTCACCATGGATTTAGAGGGTACCCTCAAAGGAGGATCTAGGGGCCCAGCAGTTTCCATGACTTTGACTTTAGCCGTTTCTTATTATCAGATCAAACATGAATCAATTCATCAGTTCTTATAAAAGCTTTATGCATTCAATACCTGATCGAACCGTTCCAAAAAGAGATTTTGGCCATTTTTGGCCCCAAAGTTCTTAGTTGGCCTTATCTCTGTACCATGCCCCATGCATGTAACCAGTGAACCCCCTCAGCCGAACCAGCCCTGGAACCCCCCCCTTCACGGCCCCTGGAAGCCCCGGCTGATGCGTGAAAATCGCTTCGCGCTCGAAGCACGGATCAGAGCGCCGCCTGCCAACCAGAGGACGAGAGATGATTTCGACCTGCCGGGCACCCAAAACCGTGGTAGAACCATAGGAAACCTATGGGAAACCCATGGGAAAACCATAGGAATGCCAAGATCGAACCAGCAAAACGAACCAGCAGTCAATGACTGACCCATATCAACCATTCTTAGCCCACGATTTGCTGCTTTCTTTTACATGTGTTCAACCCGTTCTTTTTTTGCAAACACTCTTTCAAAGGCCTATGGACACACACACATGCCGCATAAGCTGTTCCTCAGATGAGTTCTTATCCCAGCTACAGCCTCTTCTTCTTCTCCTTCTAAACGAGGATTGGCAGCCACACCCTCATAGGTCCCTATGATTCCTGGAAACTCCTCACAGCGCCGGATGATCAGCTGCAAGGGACATCCCCCAGCGGCTCTCCCGGTAGCTCTCCCGGTAGCTTTCCCGGTCACCCGCCTGCCAGAGGAGCTGGTCTCACCTACAACTGCAAGGCGGCAAGGGGAAAAACGGATGGCTGTGAGATGATATGGTGGTTTCTCAAGCCATAGGGGACCCCAAAAATGGTCGATTTATCGCTGACCATGAAAGGATGATTTGGGGGTACCCCTATGGCTTGAGAAACACCCATATGGTCATAAACTCGAATAACATCATGATTCAGTCTTTGGAGTTTTTCCTGACATCAGAAAATGATGATAGACTGAAATTCCAAGAGTATCAAAACAAAGCACTCGTTTCGGATGATACGCGCGCATACACACAAGTCAACGGGATATACGAGAAAGCGTAGATTCCCTTGTGCAAGTCCGCCAATTTGACAAGCATACGCATTGAGTAATTCCTCTGAGTCGAGTTGAATATGTGCAGAGATGCAGCAGACCATGAAAGCAAACAACACAGTACTGTTGCTCCGTCACAAAGAAACAAATGTCAAACGCAGCTTGATTTGGATTTTTCCAATGAAACAGTTGCGTACGTCCATAGCCTGTGGCATTGAAGGATTTAGCAAATTCGAGAAGCAAAGAAGACTCAACTATTGATCTGTCAAATGAAGCCACATCGCAAAGTTGAATTCCCCAGATGGTGGTTTGTCAAATGAAGCCACATCCCAAAAAATTGATGGTTGCTTGGTATAAGTGGTTCATCAACTTGATGATCTAAGGAGTCCCCTATAGTGAGAAACACCCAAATGATGGTACCCCCAAATCATCCACATCCAGCATTTTAGGGTCTCATATTTTCAGATTCACCATCATGATTTCAGAAGAACCATCATTTTCGGAAGAATTCTCACCATCTGGGGAATAAGCAGCAGTTCAATTCCCCAGATTTCCTCCATCCGAAACGCACGGTTCGCACTCGGTAGCTGGGCCCTCCCCGCAGTGCTCCCCGTCATTGGGATAGTGGACTTTGAAGATGATCTGAACCACGGTGGTGGCACGAGCTCGATCCCATGCTGTCCCTCACCAGGTTGATCTTGGCACCAGCAAAACAATCATTTGATCGTAACAATCGTCTGGGGAATACTGGATATATTTTGGTAGTACATGGTTTAATGATATGGAAATGTGGAATCATTGCATCATAAGAAAACATAACTGATAATAGTAACACACACATAGATCACAGTGAAAATCACGCCCTCAAAATCTATCAACCATTAGTTTTGTTTCTCTAGCGGTGATGGATCATCATGGATCTGATGGTTATGATTGGTTGATAGTAAGCAAACAAGGACAATGACATATCCAGATATACCAAGTGGTATCATTTCATATTTTGACGGATCATTTGGGTGTTTCTCAAAATAGGGGACACCCCAAATCACCCAGTTCATACACCAATCTTAGTACATTCCAACCATTTTTGGGGTTCCCTGTTCTGAGAAAGTTCATTTCCATTCATGTCCCAGAATCATATCGAATTCAAAAAAACTGTTCATCATATGTTCAATTCGATCCAAGAATCCATTTCAACTTCAATGTTCTATTCCTTCACACTTTCTCAACGGCTTCTCCAAGGGTAGGCCCCCACATGAAGGCATCTCCACACGGCATCTCCACATCACCAGGTTCATGCTTTAGGACGGAAAAAGTGCCAGTGCGTGGCACCTATGGCAATTCGACAAACAAGTGAACGTGAAACATCTTGAAATTAGAATGAATAGATGTGGCAAAAGTATATGAAAATCTATGGTTCTATCATGTGTTTTAGGAGATTAGAATGGTTACAGGAAGAAGGGATAATCACCAGCAATAATGGCTCAACAACTACTATATCGGTGTTTCTCAAGCCACTTTGGGAACCCCCAAAGCTATTGTTGGTTTACTGCTATGGCCCATGGCTATAAATGACTAATTATATAACTGGATTATAACGTGTTACACAATGGTGCCCAGTTTTGTGAACAACCAGGCTTGGCTCCATCGCTGATACCATTCACAACCATCTCTTTGTTTTTTCCCAGCATTCAGGGTCAGGTTCGAGTATAGTTTGAACATATGCCCATTGTTTCTTCGGTACATATCTAATTCTCTGAAAATTATCGAGGCAGTTTGGTACTTATTCATAAGTTGGGGGTTCCTCAAAATGGGGAGTACCGCAAATCATCCAGTAGTAAGCATTTACAGTAAGCAACCAACCAGTTTTGGGATTGGCTTTGGCTTGAGAAACCACCACTTGGAACGCTTCATATTTACATTCCTCAGCGCCGCGGTCAGTTCACCTTCTCGTGGTGGCTATCCCTTGATTCACCCGCCTGCAAAAGGTATGAACAAGAAGGCCTTCTCTACTACCAAACCACTAATTCACCACTGAATTAACGCAGTTTTGTCATTCATTACTCGCAACCAATCAACTTATCCGTTGAAATCACTTTCAACTGATCAACTCATCCATAACCACGACCCCTTCACGAATCAGACCTTCAACCGTCTCAACTGTCAGCTACTGAACCGCCCTGGCACCGTCTGCAAGTCTCTGGAGCAACTCGCAAGGCGAGTGCCACAAGGTGAAAACACCACGAAGAGCACCTGCCGCAGGCGCCCTGGATCTGGTTGCGTGTTGGGCTGTTTTGGGGGTTGGGTTTGCTGAGGGTCCATAGAAGGCCCGCTGACCCAAGTAGGTTTGTAACATTACAACTAACCTAACTAGGTAGGTTTACAATATAACAACTAACCTGACTAGGGTTAACTACCAGCTATAAGGGTTTGCGAACCAATGTTGAGGGCCTACCTGGTACCTTGATTGCCTCAAAGGTGAGGATTCACACTCTGAGGTGCCCCAAGAGATTAATTTTGGTCCCAAACCATCTGGACATCATCGTGTCATTGACTTTTTGTGCCAGGGGATACTACATAACCTGCTCATACATTGTGGCTGCATGAATATATGTCAATGCGATATGATATGTTATAAGCCCTTGCCACTATTCGAGAACCCCCTTTCTCCCTGCAAAAGAAGCACTGTGACCTTTTCTGAATACTAGGGGGTATCTTGCGAAAGGGGAACCACACTAGTAAACCTTGATGGCATATCTCAGATGGTGGGTGTACCAGGCTATATTTGAATTACTGCCACCTACAATCACATGCGCTCCCCTGTGATTTCTTCTGGTCAGCCTACAAAAACCCTGGCAGAACCAAGCGACAAGGATGGAATAAAACTTATAGTCCGATTGGTAGATCATTTACAATCTCTGTGGTGGCTATGTGTTTTGGCCATGTCAGCCAATCAATAATCAACAGGAATGATATTCATGAAAACCATGGCAACAATGAACATCGTTGGCTGTATCCAACCAATATTTTCACATCATCGAGCATCATTCACCAATCATTGACTACCACGAGTCGGTCAATCCCATGGACAAGCTCATACAACTATTGTTGGTGACCATTGTGAATGCAAATCACGAAAGCAATGGCCACCAACAACAGTTCAAGCATCTTTGTTACTCAATTCTTAGTTTCTTAGGGCCACTAAGAAATTTGATTAACACTCTTAGTTGCAAATGGATTACGTCCAACCATCAACCACTGCCAAACATTAGGAGTTGAAGGAATCAAATGCGAGCTTTTGAAGGTTTCACAAGCGGGAATTTTGATGAATGTCATTGCAAGTATGAACAGCGCCTTGGTTATGAAGGAACACTCACCATTACTGTGACCATTGTCAACCACCATCGTTAGGATTGTTGCAGCCATTATTCCAATCGAACCAATCTTCAACACTATTGACCGACCAAAATGTCGATTAATGGTTGGTAACAATGGCACTTATAACACGACTATAGGCACGATCAACCAATCATAGTTGCAGTCATTTTGTGACACCATCCTTGGTAGTAGTATTGCTGATATCTCTAATGCATCTGAAAATTATAGCCATTATTTTCCTCGAATAGGTTGGTAGCCGTGCGGGATCATTACGTCGACCATGTTCAACCATCATAAACTCAGGGGTACTTAACGATGATGGAACCATCAACCAGTAGCTAACACCTCATTATCAACAACTAGTGATAACCAACTACTTGAGCCTTGGCTCACCAACTGCAAATATTGACAACCCATTCCTGTTCATCAACCATCTTCAACCAACCAGTTATACTTGGTATATCCCTACTGTTGTTGCTTTTTAATGGAGGCTTATTCACCAACCTTAACCAACCTCAACCAACCTTAACCAACCTCAACCAACCTTAACCAACCTCAACCAACCTCAACCAACCTCAACCAACCTTAACCAACCTTAACCATCCTTAACCAACCATCCTTAACCAACCAACCAACCAACGGCCTGGCGCCGCCTCGTCTCCATGGTCGGTGAGCTGAGTCAGGCGGTGACTGGGAGCGTGGAGCACCTGCCAATGGTGGCCGAGTGAACAAATCATGGTATGCTTAACTGACCATGGTTAAACCAACAACAACGGTTAACTAGCTGGTTAATAGTTGATAATAAGCAACAATAGTAGGGAATATATACCAACTATATGGCTATGGGTCAATATTAACCAACCAACCAATGGTTAATAATAGTTGGTTAATAGTTGATAATAAGGGATGATAACAAACAATAGGGATATACCAGCTATATATGGCTATGGATTAACTGACCATGGTTAAACTAATCTGCTTAAAGCTATGGTTAATTAATCATAGTATATGGTAAACTATGGTAAAGTACAGTTAAACTATGTTTAAATGACCATGGTTAAACTAGTCTGGTTAAAGCTATATGGTCAATATGGTTTCATTTATTTTTACTTAAACTTACTTAATTCATAGTTTGAGCATTAAATATGGTCAAAATATGATTTGTAAGCTGATGTACCATGGTGCTAATGGTTTAGTAAGCATGTTTGAACATTGTATATGATATATGGTTAGTTTAACCATGTTTGATTTATGGTGGTTGGAAATCATGGTTTCACTGACGCTAAGGTATATGGTGGTTTTTCAAGCCATGGGGAATCCCCAAAGTTATGCTTGATTTGGGGGGTACCCCGTGACTTGAGAAACCACCATATGACTATACAATTCTACCATATCTAGTGATTCATGAAAGGTTGGTGTGGTGGCTAAAAAATCATGGCGTGAACTACGGTAAATGGTGAACCAACTTTGTTTAACCATAGGCTGATACATGCGATATGATGGCTGATAGTGGTCAATGGTGATATGGTTGCTGCAGCTGATATAGACGAATTAAGGTTTCACTGACAATTGACAATAATGGTGCTGAAACATGGCCAACGGTAGATTACCGATGGTCGACACGAACTGAAACTTGTTCATGGAATTACTGGTTCTGATTAATGACATTGAGAATGATTGATTCAGGCCTCATACCTCGACCATGGATGGGGTTAACTACTAGTCATGGCCAATGATGAATGGCGAATAGGGGCATGAAACTGATGACTGGCATGACTATATAGTTAATGATGGCTAATGGATCATGACTGATCGTCATGATGAAACATATGAGCCCCTGCTCTTGCCACGATGGCTGAGTAAGGGCAACCGATATGACTGTCTCATGGTGGGAAAAAAAACAACACATAGCAAACCAATTGTTCACTGATGATGGTTGATGATGGTTGATGATGGTTGATGCTGGTTGGTGATGGTTGATGGAGGTTGATGAAAAACACCAATAACAACGATAATGCTTGATGATTTATAACGGCGGGTCCTGGTCAATAAACTGCCATGAACATGATTAATGACAAAGATGGTGAATCACGCATTGAACCTTGGATTCAATATTGTTGAGCAACAACAAATGATTCAATCATGGTTACATTGGGTTTTAAAGGGCTCAAGGCAGCCAGCCCTGTAGTTCAAAATCAAACAGCGAATAGTAGACTGACATCATTAACTTGGAACTGTCTCGCCGGCAGCGGCGCACTCGAGCAATTGCTCCTTCGACGGCTGAAATGTATAGGCGCTTGTCAGGTTGCCTGCGTTGGCGTAATTTTGCCAAAACTGAGCGTAAGGAGGAATGATCCGATCCAGCATGGGCATTTCACGCGCGAAGCGAAAACTCGATGGGCCTTAGCCTCTCATCGTGCGCAGGAGGACTGAAGACATGGAAACATAAGTTCTGCGCTATTTTGCGCGCAAGAACATGTTCAAAGTGTTGCTGCAACTTGTTTTCGCGGGAGTCAACCCGAGCTGCGCCATGCTCTGCACCTTGCACAGCCTGCAGCTTTGCCCAAGGAACAGACTCCTCCTCCACTTGCCAGACCAAGAGTCATCTGCACTGCAAGCCAAGGTCCGTGCCAAGGATCTGAGTGCATCTTCATTTTTCAAACATCTTTCACGCCACCGAATGGCAGGATGCACACCACCACACATTTATTTATGTATACTACAATACATTGCAATATGTGGCAAACATGAACTTGCGAATCGAAATAGCAACACATCAATAATCTAGAATTGTACATACTACTTATAATTAGTTCTATAAATGCACGTAAACTCTAAAGACTAACAATTCAATATAGAGTCGCCATTGTCAGCTAACTTGGAGAACAATGCTCATAAGGTAGGTATGGGAGGGGGTCAGAGTAGGATGCATAAAGGGTTTTTGGATGCAGTACATCGGGTATACGGTACATGGGGTACAGTAAATTGGTATGATACATAGGGTACATAGGCACCACCCTCTTGATGGTAGCTGATCTGCGTCAAAGTCTGACAAGAGGACCCGCTGAGCTGCAGATTGGAAGTGGCATGCTTTGTCTCCTACCTGCTCTACCCATGGACAGATCTACCCTACTTTCTGCTACCGCAACTATATGTACCGTACCTATGCGCGCCAATTTCCAATGCATTTTGCCATGACCAATAAAAGCATCTACATCATGCAAAAATCACTTGCGGCTGATCCAATCCAAAAAAGCATTGGAACCAGTTGCAGCAACGTAAGTTGCGCAACGTCCAGTGCAACTGCCGCAACGTGAGTGCCGAATCAATTTTTGATGGCCTGGTGCTGTGATAGTACCCCTGGTTGTCATCTGATGCATCATTCTTCACAACGAAAACCTGGCCATGTCCAGGCTGTGATCAGGGCTTCCATCTATGCCTTGAGGCGGGGAGGTTTGCGGCTGAGATCCCCAGCATTGTGCTGCAGTTCCTGCTTCCAGGAGCCTTGGCGGATCAGAAGATCAACGTTGAAAACACAAGTTTGGACCACCACGTACAACTGGATGGTGGTTTCAGCCCCTATGAAAAATATTTGTCAACCAACCACTTGTTAAGAACCACTAGGAAAAATATAAGATGCTTTAAACCACCAACCAGATAAGGCTTCCCTGGAGATGTTCCAACCAACCGAAATGAGTCACAAATAGAAGGCCATCCCCAAGTACATGTCTTTCCTGATAAATCACCATTGCTGGAAATTAGGCGCCGGAGGATCCTCTGACATACTACTACGTGCAGAATCTGATCTTCCAACCATCTGGGGATGTCTGGGTATTGGCTTCCAAGAGAGCAGGTTGCATGTGTGGATGCTCCCTAGCTATTGCTGGCTAATGATGTGCCAAGCTCCCATCTGCACAAATCATGTGGTGGACCCTTTGTGACTAATCATCCTCTCAAATCTGCGGTGGATAGAGTCTGTGGGGAATGTAACCCGAAGAGGTGTGATGAATGCACAGCACATCATTTTCGCTCATAGACATCTATGACTGATGGCAATTGCTGGCGGAATGTCACCGACTCAAAGCCACGATCAATCGGCAAGGGCAAGCTTGGAACTTTGCTATCAAGTTTCGAGGAACCCCCTGCCCTACAGTATGAATACTACTGCTTCTAGATTCACCCCTATGCCTCCAGAAATGGTTCCTTATTTTCAATGCTGCTGTTGGGGTTGCATGCTAAATAATCGCACATCCAACAGCAACAAAGAAATTTTGATTACTCTATTGATTCACGTTCATCAAGCAAGCACAGTTCATTTTTCAACTAGTTGCCTGTTTACTGACATTGTTTGCTGTTGGTTGTCAACCACCATTGAGCATCTGTTCAGGCATAGCAGTGTCTGTTAGTTGTAGTCATCTAGGTGGCTAAGCACCATTGGATGGGTACTTAGCTGGTCGGTCAGTAGGTTTTGCCTTTCTTGGATTGCTCATCGTTTTGGTCACCATTTAACAGCAACCACCTAAGACAATTTTTTGGTTGTTGTTGCTTAACCACCTGTGTCCCTCATCAATCTATTTGAAAGACATCATTCAACAACTATGTACCTTGGTCGTTGCCGCAAGGGACCCGGGTGGCCCCCCAGCGGTTAGAGCTTGCCAGTGCACCCCTGCTCTAGGTGGTAGAAATCTCCCCATCGAAGTTAGACAAATCAACAGCGATACGCTTTGGTAGATTCACCTATAAAATCAACCATTTCTGGATGATGTCCTAGAGTTTCCCTAGAACAATAAGGTGATTTTCCACTTCTTTCCTATGCTTTTCCATTGCTTTTCCTTTACACAAACACGTCTATTTTCCAGTTTTCCTATGGTTTTCCCATGATTTTCCCAGGGTTACCCTATAAAACGCGGTGACTTTCCATGCGAATCATGGTGAATCCACCAACGCGTAGCTGGCGAACCCCCCCTTGGCCCATTGCTTCACGGCCGTCGAGGCACTGATCTCTTCATGCGGCTTGGCCACACGGGCTGCCTCACGGCGAAAATGCGGCGAATGAATGATGTGGAAACTGGGACTGGAACCTATTATTGGTAAACTAATAGTGAAACTTGTAAACTACAAGTAATCATCAATAGTGGTCTTCAATTGGTAAACTAATAGTGGTTTAACTCATATTGGTTTAAATGGTTGGTTCAATCGGTAAACTAATATCATGATAATATTTGTTCAATTGGTTCAATTGGTAAGCTAGTTTAATACACTAATATTGGTTCTGATTCACTAATATTGGTCAAATATTGGTTCAACTGGTAAACCAATAGTGGTTTCATTCATATTGGTGAATTAAAATGGTTGGTTAAATATCGGTAAAACTGATAATCTTACCAATAGTGATGGAGAATTGGTAAACAAATAGTGAAACTTGTACTTCAATTGGTAGTAGTGAATTGGTAATAGTCAAATTGACCATGAATACTGGTCAAATGGGTAAACTAATCATCATGCCTAAACCATTTGAAAGGAAATGATGTGGAATATGGGTTCATTGGTCAACTCATAGGTATTGTTTTTGGTGGTTGAACAAATGGTGGCAAAATATATTGGCCCAAATATCATGGTTGGTGAACATGAGGAACGAATTGGTCAAATATAGCTTCAATTGGTAAACTAATAGTGGTTTACCTAATATTATTGGTTAATATGGTTGGTAAAATATTGGTAAACCTGATACTGTAGTTGCACAGTTGCACTAATAGTGATTGGTAAAATAATCATGGTCAAACTATTGGATAGTTAAGTTCTTGGATAGGACATGAGTATGTACTTAAACAATTCAACAGGGACTAATGGTTAAATTAAGACTCTTCATTGGTTGAACACAGCTGGTTCAACCATTCGATAGACTTCTAGAAAATTAGGGTGAAACTGTAGATTGTAAGGTTAGCCTACCCATCATTGTGAAAATGATGGGCAACCTCTTGGATAGTAATGGTTGATCATGGGAGAAGAAAATTGTTGAACATTTGGTGGATGTTGAGTTTGAAGCCAGGAGCAATGCTCAAAACTATATCACGCTCATTGCTCAACATGAATGGTCAAATAATGTTGCATTGTCATGCATTGTCCTCAAACAAAACCGACTTGGCTAGTTGAAACATGGCCATCATTGATAATTAAGTAAATCAAAAACTGATGGAGTGTGCATTGCTAGGTTTGTTTACTACACGATACTTCTGCATGCCAACATTTCCAGTGCTTCCATGCCTACGATTGCCTGACTACAGCTCCGTTGTATCCCTATGCCTGCCGATACCAGCCATTTCCATTCTTCATTGCAGTTCATGTTGCCTTTCAAGTCCCAAATCGATGCCAAATCACAATCAATCATCAACCATATGCCATAGGCGTTCACCATCAGTAGTCCCTTCCCCACAAGATCAAACCCCCTCCTCCCCCCTGAAAATGCATAGTCGAAGGCAGCCACAACAATTGAACTGGTACCAGTGCTCAGTCTCCATTAATGTTGGATGACTTGGACAGGTCCCCTGTGACTTGAGAAACTACCTGGCTGTGGGTCAAAACCCTGTACCCCTGGTTCCCCATCATTAACCATTAGTTTCCCTATAGTTTGTTGGTTATTAACCACCATTATTGGTTGGTTAATATTGACCCATAGCCACCTGTTCAACTAGTACCAGGCATCTGTTAGTAACAATATCCCCATGTCTGGCGGCGGTCATGGAGCTCCCACTACATCGATGGTGGCAAATGACGGCCGCCTTTTTAGCATCTCCTATCTCGACTTGAGTGGATAGTTATATCATTGCTTATTGTCATCATGGTCAATCCTTGCTACTGTTGGTGGTTATTGTTGGTTATCATTATTGGTCAATCGCTGTTATCCCTATCAAATGCTCACACGCTGTCAATGAGCATCCTTATCGCAGAATAATTGGTCATTAGATCCTTGGCTTTTCCTCGGTTATGACCATCGGTTTGTCCCTACCTACGATTGGTCATCATATGATTATCCCGGTTCTCCCTATCATATCCTCATGATTATCTCCATTGTCCCCAGAATCATCTGGTTACACCACTCCTGGCAGCTCCTGGCCTCGCTCACCCTTCAAAGGGATAGGACGGGATACCCCTGGAAAAGCTCACCGCTCCCAACCACCAGCTGCGCTTCACGATGACATCCCAACCCATGACCACCGCGCTAGCCACCTTCTCGGTGCTTGATGCCGAGCACGAACCTGGAGCCGATGTTGAGAGATGGTGGGGACGAATGATGGATTATATAATGTTGGTTAATATGAGTTATGACCATGGGGTTTATGGTTCATTAGTAGCGAAGAAAGTGGTTGATCAAAATTCTTGATGAATGGCTGATTGAATGGCTGATAAATGGTTGATTAATGCTTGATTCAATGGTTTAACCAGGATGACAAGCGAAGAAATACGGTTGATTTATTAAACAAGGATGAATAAAGTGTTTAGTAACATTAATGGTTGATTCAATGGCTGGTTGAATTGTTGATTAACTAAATGGGCTGATCAACCTGGATAACTTATGGGGGATGAATGGTTAACCCCTGGTGAACAATGATTGATACAGTAAACTGATGTCTGTTTAGTGGCTGATCGCGGGCCTTAAATGATGCTTAGCAACGTTTAGAACTGGTTGTAGTGTGGCTAATGATGGGCTTCAACAGCGAATCATGGGTGGTGAATGGTTGACTCATGGACAGTTGATGGTGAATCGATGGCTAACTCGTGGTGAGTTGATGTTTCATTACTTGGCTTCATCAATGATTTGTAATATGTTGTCATTGCCAATGCTGCTTAATCAGTGGTTCACAAATGGGCTGAATGAATGGTCAATGGTCAATGGCGATCATCCCTGGCAACAGCCCAGTGCTTCAAGGAGTTCTAGCCTCACCAGACCTGAGCATAGAGATTCCCTACTCAAGGGATGATCATGACCGCTGGCAAGGGACTAACCCATCCTCACCAAGGGCAAACATGCCATGCTAATACGACGCACATGACAGCAGCTTCATGGCGCAAGCATTTTTTTCTGCTAATGGCAAGAGTTCCCTCGCAGCCTCATGCAGTTTGGGAGTTTTGATGTTGTGAATGATCGGAACAAATCGAGATCTCAGCAGTTGATCGCAATGAGGACGCAGGTCTTCGCGAGAGATGCAATAATCCTCCGAGAAGTGACACAACGACAACCCTTGTTGCGGTTCGCACAACCGTCATCCAGCAAACACGGAGTGATCTTGTATGCATGATGCGATTGATGCTATGGCTGCATACAAATCTCAATCTTTCATGTTGCTAAACAAACGTTTGAGGATGGTGCAAGAAATGTCCATCTTTCTTCAAAAATCAGTTGTGTTTTTGCTGGTGATGTTTTTTGTCTTCTAAGGTTTGCATGAAAAGCTCATTTGCAAGAATTGGCATTGTCTGCGCACCCTGTTGTCTTATTTTATCATGATGTAACTTTGCCCAGCTGGTCCGGTATTACCATTCTTTGTGAGACCAGGATTTGATTGCCAGTAGGCATTGAGTTCACTGCCAAGAGCGCTTCGGAATACAATTGAAACCCTTGACATAAAGGGTACATGGAATGAATGCAAATAAGAACTTGGGACTGGAGCCTCGAATACTAAATTCTTTCACGGAGGAATTCCAAAATTCACCAGCTTGCTGAGATAAAGAACGATGTGAATCACACAGATTTCAATGTTACAACAAGGCCATTGTTCAAAAAGATCGAAACCCACGATGCTCATGGTCCAACTCAGTGACTTCACCTGCCGGCTCCCCTGAGCTCCTGGGCGGCTTTTCCCCCAGCCGCTGCAGCTCCTGCAAGGCCCTGAGCCGTTGATCCTCGGCGTCGCCGAAGACGAAGCTTTGCCAACAGCCCAAGGGCAGCGGCTCCAAGCCATCCTGGGTTCCCCTGGGTCGGTGGGGCAGTCTCAAGTGGTGGTTTCGACCCAGCCAGTGACTGGCAAGCCCTGGGAACCCCTCCAAGTTATGGTTGGAATTTATTGCTATAAATGGCTCATGAAGGATGATAAGTGGGGTTTTCTATGACTTGAGAAACAGCCAAGCAGTGGATTCGGTGGATGGGATGGGCTAAAATCTTCTGAAACATCTGCTGAAAAAATATGCATGTAACCATCGATTCTAGGAGCCTCCCATAGGTTTTACCATCATGCTTTGGATGGCAATAAATCGTGGACAGCATTACGTCATTACGTATCAATCTCGCGGAGCGAATCAGCGAATTGGCTAGCAGGGTTGCAGAAATGACATAACGGTTGGCTGATATTCAAATGTGAATCATTGGCAATAATAAGGTTGGTCTTCCTACAAGGTGGGGTCCCCTAGTTAGTTAACTTAGGTCATAACCAGGGCAACTACCAGTTGTGGGAGATATAACTACAGTGAAATGACTTCTCAGCCAACTTATAACTCTGGGGCCCCACCTTGTAGACTCATTATGCATTGAGACCAGCCAGTGAGCGACAACTTGACTGAACAAAGTACACTCCGACACTGCTGGAAACTTGGATAAACCAATAAGATCCAATAAGATCGGACCATTGGATGATGAGTTTCCTATTCGAAGAGCCAGTTGGGAGGGTCGCCCTGACTTTCCAGGAGGTCTAAGTCCTTGGCTGGGAAGGTCTCGCTGCCAGGCATCAGACACAGCGACATTTCCACAGCCGTTGGCACCCACGATGACCACAGGGCTCTGCATGTGATCCCGTAGGTTTTCCTCAGCGAAACCCGTGTAGTGACGACAGGTTTAGCTAAATGCTGAGTAGCAAATTGGATTAGAAGAGCTGAACTGTTGATTCCACAAGCCTTGCTATTGAGTTAGGCTTGAGCTCTGGAAAGTTGGGGCAGTACCAATTGCTGGGTGGATCTGGGCGGTATCACTCCTAGCATTTGTGGTCCTTACGGTACGCCAACGACAAATGGTGACCCATTACGAAATCAACTCATATCGACTGCAAAAAGAACGACAACAAGGACAATGACAGAAGCAGCAAAAGCAACAGCAACAGCACAACAGCACAACAGCACAACAGCACAACAACAACAGCAACAACAACAACAACAACAACAACAACAACAACAACGAACCATTCATCACTCGACAAAATAAGAAACCAATCATTCAACTAAGCGACAAATACATGTATCAAACACGATAAGACCACCAATTCATCCATAAATTGACCAAACAATTCATCAGTCAATTGCGACGGATAGATCCCAAATTTGGAACATGTGCCAAGCCATCACGGGTAACCAATGGGCCCCACCAAACAATGATGATCCCAAACGACCCCTTTCTCCCCATGTTTGGCCATGGCTCGTAGACCATGTCCTGCTCGCAATGGCCCTCCGTATGTGCGCGACTTCCGCTGATCATCGGACAGCCAAGGCCGAGGGAAGCAGGATCTGTGATGACCTTGGCAGCGAGGAGGGTGCCCCTGGGATGATTCATGTGGGTGTTTCTCAAGCCATAGGGGTACCCCCCAATCATCCATTAGTAGTCATTTATAATCATAAACCAACCATTTTTGGGGTACCCCTTTTTTGAGAAACCACCATGTGGCTTGATAGTTGAGACTTTCAGCGACGAAAGCACGGGACCCCTCAGGCATCGAAAAAGAAAGGGTAGTTGTGAAGGCTGCTGATGGTGAACAATTGTTCAGGTGTCAACGGGTTTGTGGTTGAAGCACCCCGTCATGCTTGTCAACCAAGCAACCATGCGGTAAGACTGGGGGAGATAAGAAATGATTAATTACATAAAATCACCAGCCAACTAATAATAGTGCTTGACATGAAGGACGGGAGATATTGGATGATTCATGTTGGTCCACAATCATCAATGATGAGTAATTAATGATGGTTCATTGTCAGGGACGCTCACTGATATGTAGTCATAGTGGCTCTGGTTAAAATAGTTACCAATGATTTCGGATTGGCGATAAGCAATTTGCATGGTAATAAAGCGACCAAATCCCAAGTTCGGCACGGCCAAATTGCAAAGATCACAATCCTTCATAGGAGCAATGTTCTTTGCTTTTTTCTCGATTCTCCAAAACTAAACCCCAAAGAAAAAACACCTAAAAATTGGAACCTAAACCAAACATTTGAAAAAAAAAACAAATCTATACAAACATGACCAAGAAAGGAATTGGCAACGGAAGACACCAAATCTACCAGCCATCTATGGGATAGCCACGCGTTGCTGCCACCATGGGTTTTTTCTGGTTGCATCTACAGCAAATCATGGGGCAACCACTAGGGTTGTTTATTGGCGATAAAAAACCTTGGTCTATCATTGGTATCTCAAAAGCTCTATTGGCTCATTGATGCAACTCATTGGTGGGTAATGATCGGCTTATTCGGTGGTTGCTCTAGTGGAGGTACCCCAGCGGCTAAGCGCTTTCAAATACAAAAAAAGACATCAAGCCCTTGGCTCACTGCCCCCAATATTGACGGAATCCTAGCATTCATGAGGGTACTCATGTCAGACGGGGTCCAACCAAAGAAGGTGTCTGAAATTCAAATTTCCACCGCTGGAAATCGACACTGTTGATGCCGAACATAGCATATGCAAACATACCCAAAGGGCATTGATATGTTTTGATTTGTGCTTGTTGTCATCCCCTATGGCTAGCCATTTTTTGCACGGTCACCGGCAAGCATAATCATCACCATCACCAGAAATCACCATCATGACGACCATAGTCACCATCACCACAACCACAACCACCAGCATCATCATCATCATCATCATCATCGTCATCGTCATGGTCATCATCATCATCACCGTCATCATCATCATCATCATCATCATCATCATCATCATCATCATCATAATCCTCGTCATCATTGTCGCCATCATCATCATCATCATCATCATCATCACCATCTTCAGCCGAGACAAAACCACTTTGCTGATGAACTGTCCATCACGAGATTTGTGTTGCGGCAAGTCACTTGCCCAATGGTGGCCCATTCTCGCCTCATGTTTCGCACCAAGGCAGCGTTGAAGGCAAAGACATTCCCAAAGACCATCAGCACAGAATCTTCCCAAGGATCTTGTCCAGGCAAGGCATCCTGTGAAGAACAACTGCCACAGCTACACATACATCAAGTCACATGCAGCACAATGGCTGTGTTGTTATGAAATGAAGGATGCGATATCTGCGATATCTGAACCACTTGTCTTTGCAAGCACGTGAAGTTGTTGATTTGCACATTCAATAGTGGATTTGATGTGATATCATAGCAATGTCCCATCAAATCAACACATTTGAAATAGGAAGATAGACACCAGCGCACAGCAATCTAATCCGATCAGCATGGTCCAAGAGAAAGTTCAAACATGATATGAAACGCAATTAACTTGGCAACTATGACATCCGAGTTGGCCAGTGTTGGGAACCCAATATCGAGGTTCAAACGTTGCCAACCGTTGCCCAGGATGTGGGAATTGTCCGGCGAGCTCGTTGGTCAGACTGCTTGGAACCATGGTCGTCCTTGACCATCGCGTTCATGTGCTGTGCAATGGTGTGTCGCAGCAAGGCAGAGAAAAACATATGATCCAGCTCAAAGTTCACCACAAAATCAAAGCCCTCGGTCCTTAGAACGGCCGACCATGGAACATGAGCACAACATGGGCATTTCACAGTGCTATCATAGTGCCATCAACCTACGAACTGGATTCGGGTGATACCATTGGGGATGAGTACTGCCAAAGGATGGATAGGTCAACATTCCAACTATAATGTATAAGGTGTTTGAGCTTCCCAAGACAAGTCGTTACTGTACCCAAAGAACCAGGATGTGATTCCCATGATCCAATCACAAATGACCTTTGATTCATTTGGGTTACCCAATGTTGGACAATGGCAGGTACCACATTCTATTGGACATACCAATGGTTGGAGGTCACCCTGTGGAACAAAGGTGCCTATTCCGTTCAACTGCGCTACATTTGGGTCGTACTTTGGTGCAAACAGGTCTCCTAGTTCTAAGCCATGACCTAAGCTAACTGACTGGAGGGCCCCTCCTTGTAGCAATAGAATGCTGGATCAAGTTGAATGGATCCTGGAATAGCTCGAGAATGGAATACATCATGCATGTATGTATGTACAAATACATGATTAAACACAAAAAAACCTGAGTATGGTGTAGAATCAATTTGAGAGTTGACATTTTTTGCACAACACATATTTGATAGTTTTCGTGTAGGAGGGGTGTTCTTATTACTTGAGTTTAACGGATTGTAAGTCAAAACACACGCACACACACACAAAAAAAACAACACAGAACAGAAAGAACAATCAACGAACCGTAAAGAATCATCAATATCAACGATTATTTATATAATCCAATGTATCAACAAAAAATGCAAACAACAACATCAAATGACACTAATCATTCTCGACATCTGAGTTGATCTCCTGGTTCGTAACTCAGCTGGTTTGTTGGGGGTGATAACCCTGGGCAGCAGTAGAACCCATTAGAACCGAATGGGTACCATAGGTTCGGAGAACTCAAATCGGCACATTCTACCGAAATTCAGCTCAATGCTGAGAGTCACACCAAATCGTGTCTTTGATTATGGAAGTGAAAGAGTTGAAGAAATGAGGACTGCCGCAAAAACCAAACACGGTGACAGAAATATGCAGCACCGTATTCAAGCTGTATCCCCAAATATCCCCAAATGACACGTGGCTGTCATGAGAAATATACCCCATGAAATGCCCCCCACATGCTTTACATACCAGTGCATAAACATGTACCAATTTATGAAGTCCAAAACCAGCAGGCTCAGACATATAAAATGAAAAACCAGCAGGCTCAGACTTATAAAATGTAAAGCCAGCTGTTTTATAATGTCTGATGTCCAACATTGGGCTGCCTAATTTAACGGTTCTTGAATGGAGGGAAACCCATTATAAATTGGTAGCACCAGGTTCCAGCATAAACTACACCAACTCAGTTGCACACAGAAGTTTAAGGAAAAAAAATTAGAAGCCAAGAAACGGTAAAACGAGTCGCAGCATCCCCAAGCACAAATGCTCTTTATGGAATCACTGGGCCAAGACATGCCACGGTTTTTGTTGTAGGATGTTATTTCCTTATAAAATGATTTGCCAACATCTGAAAAAGAAACTGCTTCTGAAGGTTTTTCTCTATAAAATGACAAGGTTAGGCCGATGGAGACACCTGCGAAGGGGGAACGAAAGCCAAAACCCGTAGCAGAACTGCATCCGCGATTTTTCCCACATTTCTCAAAACAACGTGGTCTTTCCACCATTTGTCTCCTCGAGCGCTCAAAAACCTGGGTTTTTTCCAGCTTTCCCGCTGCTAGCTCCCCTTTGCCGAAATCCCAAGACCCACATTTTACCGCATTTTTTTCCTCCGCCGCCTCATCCAACCCCCCGGTTCGACTCACAAGCCCGTCCGGTACGCACTGCGAAACCGTCCCCACCCAAAAACTATTTCCCCCACCCTATGGCACCAAATGTGCCTCTCGACATCGACCTATGATACACTCGGGGTCCAAGATCGACCTATGCCACGCCAAGCTGCGTTCGACATGGAACCCACCTTCGGCCAGGTCAAACCGTATATATTTCCACGGTTTTTACCACATTTTTCACCCCGCTTTTTCTACTGGAGCACTCATAAACCTTGGCTTTTTCCAGCTTTCCTGCTGCTGGCTTCAATATGCCGACCTCCCAAGACATACAAAAACCCTACGTTTTACCGCATCGCCGCCTCATCCAACTCTCCTTCTTCGCCTCACAAGCCCGTTCGGTACGCACTGCAAAACCGTGCCCACCCAAAAACCATTTCCCCCACCCTATTGGCACCAAATGTGTCCCCTGGGCGGGCCCCCCCCGGACCCCCTTAACTCGCTTTGCTCGCAAAAAGAATTCAGCCTTGCCTGACGGCTGGCTTTCGAAAAAAAACACATCTTCATATAAATGGTGTTTTTTATTCCTTTATCATTTGATTGGCAATTATTCCAGGTTCCGCCAAAGCTTTCGCGCAGCTTCCGCTGTAGGTACGGTGGCTTCCGCGAAGCCAGTTTTGCCACAAAAAGCTTTCGCAAGCTTCCCCGAAGCTTGAAAAACAATCATATGCCCCTTCCGCAAAGCTTCCGGGGCCTTCTGCGGCTTGAAGCATTCAAACGTTTTGCATTAAAATGCCCACACGAAAACGTGGCAAGTTTACCATCTAAAAGAACGACATTCGTGTGTTCTGCGGAAAGCTTGAACTGTCTAAGGCTACTGTTCTTAAAGAAGAATGCGTGTTTCCTTGACAGCCTTGAATTTTATCCAGGTGATTACCCTGACCCTCCGAAATTAGTAAATTTAGGTTCCGGCCAAATTTACGTAAATCATAAAATTTACGTAAATTTTTCCTTGATTTTGCCAAAAATGTAAATTTTGGTCGACAAGCAAAAGTCTATACAGTTTTGGTTTTGGAGCACCAAAACTGTATACAGTTTTGTTTTTGATTATTTTTGGAGCATCAAACATACATAAAATTTCGTTATTTTTTTCACTAAAAATTTGCAATTTGATGTGTTTTTTGGTTGAATTTTGAGCTTCAATTAGCAAATTATTTTCATGAAATTTTCACTGATTTGCTGAAAGGCAATGTTTTTTCTAAACGCATTCTTTTTTGGTCAAGGTGATTTACAACATCTCAAGGAAACGGATTTGTTTGGGAAAATTTGAAGACATATACAAATCTAAAGTAAATGTATTTTGGAAAGCTCAAGTAAAACAGGTCACGTAGTGCTGAAGTAAAAGAATTTATAAAATATTGAAAAAAAGAAATAAGAAGAATGCTGAGGCACAAGCCTGGTAGAAAATCAAACCAACCAAGACTCAGTCAATATGATCCAGTCCAACTCAAGTAAAATTGAGATAGAAGACTCAATAACAGCAATGCATAATAGCCCATCACTCCATATATGTTAATCAAAACCTGAAAAATACACGTAAACCTGGAAGCCAAGCCGAAAAAAAAACAAAACCAAAAAATATTTCTGTGGAAGGAGAAAAGGGCTGAAGAAGTCCGGTCAACATTCTGCAAGTATTTGTTTTTGTTTTTTTTTGTTTTTTTGGTTCTTGGCCCGTCGAAATACGCTATAACCAGATAAGTTGAAATTCGACAAACCGTTCAGATGCATAATTGAAATAACCACAAGAAGATAGACCATCTTCAAATAACGCTCATTTGAATACGCCATGGTGGGGCACAATTAAAAAATGTTGAATCAAGTTTAAGGGCGATGTGTCCCAAGTAAATAGGTAACGCATAGCAAACACTTTTTGGCTTTATTTTAAAAAAATGTCAGTGTGTTGGTTTAACTAAAAAGAGACACGTTGTCAGTGAAAGCTGGTTTTGAAAGAATGACAGTATTCGACATTTTAAGCACATTAAGCGCATGCATTGCAAAACAAATCCCTGTGTTACCAGGAGTAGGCCCAATAACGCTAGTCGTGATTGATCTTGTGTACCTGCTCTTTTGCAGCATCAATACTATTTAGTGAAATAGAATTCAAAACGGCTACATTGATACCATGAAAAAAACTTATACTTCTGAGATCAGAACTCTTGAAAATAATCATCCAAAAATGAATCCTATCACTGTCAATGGTGGCTACCTTGGTCAAATTAGATGTTTGGTTTGACCCGTGTTTTCTGAATCAAACACAAATATTTTGTCACTATGTCACTGGTAAATATGACATTGTGACTAACAAAACTGATTTTTTTTCCTTGGAGTGTCACGAGGTTTTGTTGTTTTTCCAATCATTTTTAACATCTTTCCAAATTTTTTACACGCCGATGTTATATGACAGTTTCCATTGGAACACATTTTCTTTCATGAGGTGCAGAACGGCTCGCAGTGGGGACGCGCTCGTAATGGCAAGTGGTTGTGAAATATTGCCATTTACCATATTTTGTGTTTTAAGCGGGTCTAGAACCCAGGCTTTGAATCACAGTATTTTTTGCTTGGAGCTTCCATTGCAAGAAAGTGGAAATATTCGCAAAGGCAATACTCCATGTTCCGTATAGCCACTATTGCCATACTTATTGAGTTTGTTTTCTTATTACAAATTCGATTATGCAAAAAGAATATTGACATTGCATATATCTATCAAGGCTCCTGCCAGTCAGATGCATGAGAACATTTGTCATTTACTTTTGATTTACTCTAAAGTTATTCTTGATCTGTTTGTAACATAGTTTGAATTTATACCTTTACTTGTGCTTTACTTGCTGTCTACTCCTGATTTAATTGAAATGCATTTTTTGATTTACTTGTGTTTTACTTGTGGTTTACTTTTGATTTATTAAAGACCCACTTGTTAATTATTGAGGGTTCACTTGTGATTTTTTATCCTTTACTTCTGCCTCACTTTTGATCTATTTGTAATTTATTGCTGGCGCACTTGTCATTTATGTTTGCTGTACCATATTTTTTGAAACTAGTAGACCTGTAGACTGGTAGACTAATAGAATATAAGTAGGCCATCAGTAGAGTACTCACAAACACTCACAAACTAGTAGAGTATCAGACTAGTACACTTGTAGACAAGAAGGAGGCCAAAAGAATAAAAGTGGAGTAGTAGTAGGCCAAAAGAGTAGAAGTAGAGTAGTAGTAGAATAGTCGTAGAGTAGTAGTAGAATAGCAGTAGAATAGCAATCCAGTAGTAGTAGCAGTAGTAGTAGTAGTAGTAGTAGTAGTCGTAGTAGTAGTAGAGTAGGATTAGACTAGTAGAAGAGTAGACTTGTAGACTAGTAAAAGGCCAGTAGAATACCAGTAGTTGACTATTAGGAGGCCAGTAGAATTGTAGTAGAGTAATAGTAGACTGTCAGACTAAGAGACTCGTAACCTAGTAGACTATCAGACTAGTAGACTAGTAGTGGAGTAGTGGGCCAGCAGAATACCAGTAGACTAGTCGACTAATAGACCTCTAGCCAAATAGACTAGTACACTATCAGGCTTGTAGACTTGTAGACTCGGAGTAGGCCAGTAGAGTTCGAGTACAGTAGTAGACTCATGGACTAGTAGACTATAAGACCAGTTGACTCGCAGACTATCACTAGGCCAGTAGAGTACTAGTAGACTAGTAGACTAATAGTCTTGCAGACTAGTAGGCTTAGTAGACTATCAAACTAGTTGTGATTTTCTTTGAATGATGCATTTGATCTGATCTTTGCTTGTGTATTTAATTTTGCCTGGCCAAAGAAATAACTGAAATATGTTGATTTCTTTCATGGCAGGCAAGATTTTTTCAAGATTTTTTTACAAAAAAACATGAAAACTGTATGCAGTTTTGATGCAGTTTTGATGCAGTTTTGATGCAGTTTCAAAACTGTATACACTTTTGATGCAGTTTTGTCAAAACTGTATCAAAACTGCATCAAAAGTGTATACAGTTTTGAAACTGCATCAAAACTGCATCAAAACTACATCAAAACTGCATACAGTTTTCATGTTTTTCTGTCAAAGTATAAGCATTTTTTTGATAAAGCTTTCTGGATTGAATCAAATTTCAACAAATTTGTTGCCTTTTGGCCATGTTGGCAAAATATTTGCGCACATGAGTTGCGCCAAATGTAAGGCGGTATCGCAGGTAAATCATGATATCCGACTAGTCTACAAAGTCTACTAGTCTGATAGTCCACTAGTCTATTAGTATTCTACTATTGGCCTACTCATATTCGACTAGTCTGTATATTGATCTAAAGGTTTACTAGTTTGATAGCCCACTAGCCTACTAATATTCTACTGGCCCACTACTAGTCTACTGGTCTACTAGTATTCGGCTGGCCTACTACGAGTCTACTACTCTAGTAAAAGCCTATTGCCCTACAACTAGTCTATTAGTCTGCTAGTACGGGTCTACTACTACACTTTTGGCTTACTACTAGTCTATTGGTACTCTACTGACCTACTACTAGTCTACAAGTCTACTAGTCTGCTGGTCTACTAGTATTCTACTGGCCTACTACTAGTGTATATTAGTCTCTGACAGTCTACTAGTCTATGCCTCTACTATTCTACTAATATTCTTCTGGCCTATTACGAGTCTACAAGTCTACTAGTGTGGTAGTTAGTCTACTAGTCTACGACTCTACTAGTTTACCAACTACTAGTCTACAGTATTCTACTGGCCTGCTACTAGTGTAAAAGTCTAGTCTACTAATCTACGAATATTGGCCCACTACCCTACTACTAGTCTACTAGTCTGATAGTCTACTAGTCTACGAGTCTACCAGCCTGATAATCTACTAGTTGCCTTGTACTACTCCACTGGCCCACTAATAGTCTACCAATAATATTTTCATGGCCTACTAATAGTCTACAAGTCTACTAGTCTGATAGTCTACTGGTCTACCAAGCTACGAGTGTACTAGGCTACTGGTCTACTACTACTATACTACTACTCTCCTACTATTACTCTACTACTACTCTATTACTACTCTACTACTACTTTACTACTATTCTTATCCCTCTACTCCTACTCGAAGTACTACTCCTCTACTACTATTCTATCCCTTCTCTACTGCTATTCTACTACTACTCTACTGACCAACTACTAGTCTACAAGTCTACTTGTCTGATAGTCTACTTGTCTGATAGTGGTTCTGCTACTGGCCCGCTAATATTCTAATAGTCTACTTGTCTATTAGTCTACAGGTTTACTAGTTTGATAGCCTGCTGATCTACTAGTATTCTAATGGCCTACTACTTGTCTAGTGGTCTACTTGTTCTTTCCTGGCCTACTACTAGTCTAATTACTAGCGTACTAAAATTCTATTGCCCTACAAGTAGTCTAGTCTATTAGTCTCCTAGTCTACTAGTGTACGGGTCTACTAATACATTTTTGGCTTGCTACTAGCCTACTAATCTAGTAGTATTCTACTGGCCTACTACTAGTCTACAAGGCTACTTGTCTGATATTTGTTGAGTCTACTAGTCTACTAACTACTAGGCTTCTAGTACTCTACAGGCGCGCTACTAGTCTACAAGTCTACTGGTCTTCCACTTCATCCGTCGATTAGTCTACGAGTCTACTAGTCTACAAGTCGACTAACACTCTACTGTCTTACTAGCAGCCTACAAGTCTACCAGTCTGATAGTCTACTAGGCTTTGAGTCTACTAGTCTATTAGTCTTGTACTGGCCCACTACTAGTCTACAAGTCTACTAGTCTGCTAGCCTACTAGCCTACTAGTCCCCACTGGGGGCTGTTGTTGTTTTCATGTTGCTTCCAATGGAAATTCCCATCAAATATTGGTATCTACCAGAGGCTCTTCTAACACAATGGATAAAACCGGAAGATGATAAAACTTTGGGACTCTCAAACCCAGGAAGAGACAGGTATGATTCATTGTGATGTCATACTTTGAATACAGCTATTGGTGGTTAGTTTGCCACAAAATGTTGATGTTAAAAAAACACGCTTATCAAGCGCCGCAATATTTGTTTTAAACTATTGTGTTGAAGATTTCCGAGTTTTGATTTGTTATGTGTTGCAATTGTGGTATCAACATGGCCTTTTTGCTCTAGGTGTAATAATATTGGTGCTGAATAACAACGGTTCACAAAATCATTCATGAGTAGTATTGATTATGCCTATTCACAAGCGTGTTTTCCAAAAATCCAACCAATACTTTCAAGAGAAGTTGTTTTTACACAACAGGAGGCAGCTCAAGAAAAGTTGGGGGCAAAAACTAACAAGTACAAATTTGAAACTAAGTTCAAACACAAAAGGCAAAAGCTCACAAATATATATATATATATATCAACATGTCAAAAGAAATATCTTTTTAACAAATAATGGACAGAAAACAACATGTCAATAAAATAGCGGTTAAATTCCTTGCAGCATCTAAAAGCCAGCAACCATAGTTTGAAACATTCCTTTTTGGTTTTCATTTGCACACAAAGAAAACCATATACAAAAGCCCAAAATTCCAGAACAACATCTCCAGTAAATGTTTCATGACCAACCCACACCAATGTAAGAAAAAGAAATAATTAATCAGCATCTGAAATTCTTATACCTTTTAATCAGGAAAATCATTGCATCAAGGTATAAATAAAAAATGGCAATTTGAATTCATTTTTTGTGCAACATTTAAAATATCATGAAAAATGAACAAAACCTATGAAAGAAATGTTCAAAATTATGATCAAAAAACAATGCAAAAATGCTTAAAAAACCATCAAAAAAACAAGGCCCAAAAATTTAGGTATTACCTAAAACAAATTTAGGTATTACCTAATTTTTTTTTAGGTAATACCTAAATTTAGGTACTACCTAAAAATTTACGTAAATTTTGCTACCTAAATCGAAAAATTTGCGTAAATTCTAGGTTACCTAAATTTACTAATTTCGGAGGGTCAGGGTAATACCAAGAAATCGCTTCGCCTAGCAATTGCGATTTTTAAAATAATGGATGTAAGAACTTTTTTCCCCGCATTTTGTGGAGCCCTAGAATTTATAAAATGGGTGGACCAACATAACATTATGGGTGGGGAGATAAATGGTAGCATGTGACATTTTATAGTCAAGTGACCCTTCCCCGGAACCAATTCTCCTGGATGGGCCTGAGTGATTCTCAACATCGATCAACCATCTATAATGAGAAACCATGATTTTGGGCCCGACAGTCACAGCCAGAGACTTCAGCATTTTGCGCGGGAAATCAGGGTTTATAAAATGGGTGGACCAACATAACATTATGGGTGGGGAGATAAATGGTAGCATTTGACATTTTATAGTGAAATATCCCTTCCACGGAACCAATTCTCCTGGATGGGCCTGAGTGATTCTCAACATCGATCAACCATCTATAATGAGAAACCATGATTTTGGGCCCGACAGTCACAGCCAGAGACTTCAGCATTTTGCGCGGGAAATCAGGGTTTATAAAATGGGTGGACCAACATAACATTATGGGTGGGGAGATAAATGGTAGCATTTGACATTTTATAGTGAAATATCCCTTCCACGGAACCAATTCTCCTGGATGGGCCTGAGTGATTCTCAACATCGATCAACCATCTATAATGAGAAACCATGATTTTGGGCCCGACAGTCACAGCCAGAGACTTCAGCATTTTGCGCGGGAAATCAGGGTTTATAAAATGGGTGGACCAACATAACATTATGGGTGGGGAGATAAATGGTAGCATTTGACATTTTATAGTGAAATATCCCTTCCACGGAACCAATTCTCCTGGATGGGCCTGAGTGATTCTCAACAACGATCAACCATCTATAGTGAGAAACCATGATTTTGGGCCTGGCAGTGACAGCTAGAGACTTCAGCATTTCGGCCGGGAAATCAAGATTTATAAAATGGGTGGACCAACATAACATTATGGGTGGGGAGATAAATTCTAGCATTTGACATTTTATAGTGAAGTGACCCTTCCCCGGAACCAATTCTCCTGGATGGGCCTGAGTGATTCTCCACAACGATCAACCATCTATAGTGAGAAACCATGATTTTGGGCCTGGCAGTGACAGCTAGAGACTTCAGCATTTCGGCCGGGAAATCAAGATTTATAAAATGGGTGGACCAACATAACATTATGGGTGGGGAGATAAATGGTAGCATTTGACATTTTATAGTGAAATGTCCCTTCCACGGAACCAATTCTCCTGGATGGGCCTGAGTGATTCTCCACAACGATCACCCATCTATAGTGAGAAACCATGATTTTGGGCCCGACAGTGACAGCCAGAGACTTCAGCATTTTGCGCGGGAAATCAGGGTTTATAAAATGGGTGGACCAACATAACATTATGGGTGGGGAGATAAATGGTAGCATTTGACATTTTATAGTGAAATGTCCCTTCCACGGAACCAATTCTCCTGGATGGGCCTGAGTGATTCTCAACAACGATCAACCATCTATAGTGAGAAACCATGATTTTGGGCCCGACAGTGACAGCTAACCGCCAAAGACTTCAGCATTTCGCGCGGGAAATCAGGATTTATAAAGTGGTGGACCAACATAACATTATTGGTGGGGAGATAAATGGTAGCATTTGACATTTTATAGTGAAATGACCCTTGCGCCGACAGGACTTGCGGGTTCACGGCTCGAAGGCAAAAATCGGGCGACGTCCAGAGAGAAGATTGGGCTGCCAGGCATTGCTTGCCCGAGTTGTGTTAGCAACCAATGCAAAGTTTTTCGCAACATCATCAGGCCACTGCCCTTGATAGCGTTTTTTTGGCAATGATGTTGCATTCTATTGTTTTGGTTTGTTTTCATCTTTAGACATTCATATATTGTACAAAGAGCCATACTCATACTCTGTATGATTTAGTGACCAGATAGATCTGAACTTAGCTGAACTTATTTGACAAGCAAAAAGATCGTAGGAACTATGTATTGAAAAGTTGTTTGAATTTCTTTTCGGGCCAACTGTTGGTAAAGCAAATGGAAAAATCATGTTTGCAAGAGATTTCGTTCGCGTTTCCGACGGTGTAGAACACCCGCTTGAAAAGAAGCAAGGAATAGGTGAACGAAACATGCGGCAAAACGAGGTCACAAGAGATTTCGTTCACCTAGGTTTCCGGGCCAAGAAGGAAACGGTTTGCAAAACTGTGTCTAGAAAAGAGTGTGCTCCCCGCGGTTTTTCCGCAGAAACATCGGACAGTGTTTACTTCATCGGTGAAGCCCCTTTGTGGAATGCCCCAGAGATGACATTCATCTTTGCAACCATCATGACCAGATAGATCTGAACTTTAGCAAAATAAATAAATGCTCAGCAATGCTTTGAGTTTCCCTGCCCCCTCCATCTTTTCCATTGAGTTGTTTTATAAACTACTCTAACCAACTGTGCCCAAGTCAGCATAATCAAAAACCATTATCTTTATAAAATGGACCTACCAACTTCCAAACTTTCAGTTGTGCTCGGATATTAAATTGTTATACAATGACTAGCCAACATCTGCCATCATGCGCCGGAAATGTCCACGACCAGGCATACTTTTTATAGAATGTATGGTTTAACAAAACACCGGATCCAAAACCCAAACACAATTACCAAATGTCTTTATGGAATGCACCTACCAACAAACCCAACCAATTGATATTTAGAGCGTTTAAAGCTATAAAATGGAAAACCACTGTTTTTATAGAATGCAAGTACCAGCAAATCCATGCCGTTCATGGTCTAATTTGTGCATTTTTTGCTTTCTGCAACCAGCTCTCCTTTATGCAGTGACCCTGGAAATGCAATTTATAAGGAGTAAAGGTTCCCCATTTCATAAGGGACCATTTCATGGGGTATTGAGAAATCACTTCGAGAACCACGATGCACCAACCTGCAACCCACCGGGCAGCTCACTGGGTGTGAGTCAGTGTCCATGTTGGTCCGTACCCAACTGTGACAAACTGAACAAACCAGTTGCCTGCGCACAAAGAATCATATGGTGGTTTCTTAAGATAGGGAAACCCCACAAGTTATGGATGGTTTCCTACTTATACCGGCTTAATACTAGGTTAGTATGATATATTACTACAATAATGACTAATACTGGATGGCAACTGGGGGTACCCCTGTGGCTTGATCAACACCCATAGCCAAACTCCGGGCCAGGCTGTTGTGACGAATCGCACCTGTGCGCGGTTGAACAGGCGGGAGAGGCCACCCCATCACGAGTACACACATACAGACATAGACACACACCCTGAGACTCCACAAATGGTAACATTTATCCTTGAAATTACATGAAATTACCCAGTTTTGTAGGTAAATATACGATGCATGGAGTCCCTGGGATACACATGGAGTCAGTCCCAGCGTCACATTGTGCTGCAAGAGGTAATTCCACGCGGGTAGAAGTCCAACCATGTTCTTCAACAGCAACCAGAACTGCTCGGAACGGTTCTGCCGTGTCGGCGGCAGCTCCACTTTGATGAAATCAGCTTGCGGCTCTCCAGGAGATTCAGTGTCCGTGAAGAAATGATGACCTGAGACCCTTGAGGAGTCGACATTGGGCAGAACCATCATTTATAATTGACCGCATTTCGAGTGACAACCGACCAGAACCGCCAGAATCGATTTTTGATATATATATATATATATATTTTTTTTTAAGCTTGAAAGCAGCTCAAATCTCAAAGTGATTGCATACCAAGCAGAAATTTGCTGATTTCAACCTGCTTTCAGCAGGTGGATACTATTTCCGAAAAGCACAGCAGAGATCCCAGTGCATAGCTGACAACCAGGATACTGTCATCTGATCCCCATTTTGCTGGCTACACCTCTTTACTATTGGAGATTCACCCATCAGTCCCTGCAAACTTACGTTCTCCCTACTCTGAGGTGTATCTCTCTGATTCTGTAGTTATTGACCATTCTTGACCACCTTCAAAAAGCAGCACTTCTAATTCTATACCAAACATGGCGGACCACTGTTCGCAGGAAAAAAGACACGGACAAAAGCTCAAGAGAACATGCAACGCTAACATGTCTGGGGCCTGTAAGCGCGACACAAACGTTGCAGCCCTGGAAACATGATCGTTTAACCAACCATTGACCAGCCATCAACCCAGCAAATTTTGATCCATTTTTGGGGGGACGATCAGCGTTGGGTGGCAGCCCTGTGGATCAACCAGGTACCAAGTGACCATCGCATGTCTCAAAGAGCTTCCGGGCATATGGCAAGAGCAGCTCTTCCCGTTGGCTGCGGATGGTCCAACCGAAGCAGTAGATCCTAGGGATTTCTGTTGCGGATGACTTCCAGCCATAGAGAAAAGCTGAGGATTCGAGCAGGGTACGCGGACAGCAGTCATGGGTAGCAACGCTTGAGAAATGGGTGTTTCTCAACATAGGGGCCCAAATCATCCAGTTTATGAACCATTGATAGTTGTACGGGTTATACGTATTATAGGCCAACAAAAACTTGGGGGTCCCAAATTTTGAGAACTTCCCATATCATCCCCCTTAGCCTTCCAAGGACGAAGGGTTGACCCACTTCCTGGTGAAAGACGGCCAAGGCTGGGTACCAAACTGATCCCAACGCTTCATCATGGGTAGATCCCTCATGGCTTAGATCGCTTAGATATGGCTAAACAGCAACTCCATCACTCAGAGTTTGATAACGATGTGCCTCAACTCAGAAAGTTATATCTCACCCATCCATCCTTGGGTATGCCTCAACATGCCTAGTTAGTCACCCATCAGCGCCCGGGCCGCTGAGGATCTTCAGCTGTTGGGCTTCGGAGGCCGAGAGAAGTCCCTTGCCCTTGGGCGGTGGATCGGCCTCAGAGCTGCAGATCCATTCGCGGTCCTGGCGCGGCCCATGGCTGGAGCAGCCTGGGGATGGCTGTCAGGCTCAGAAGTTGGATCCCAAGGCGGGTGAGTGGTCAGCAACCGTGGTGATTTCGCGAATGTGTGGCATAACAAAAGAATTGGAAACATTAAGAAAACCTAAGTGGGATGATACCTAAGTGGCGAATGTAGGGTGGCCAATGGTGGCCCATGGTGGCCCCTCTACTGCTGGGCTGCTACTTCCCTCCCATTGGAGAACTCAACAGTTGCTCGTTTTGCACTGCGATTGTTCGGTGTTTTCTGGATTTAAACTGACGGGTTGGTGGCTAAATCTTACCAATTCTAGACTATTGTTGATTCCACATGTTGAATGTTCATTTCTTAATGTGGCTTAATACTGCTTGAATCAGCTGGTTCGCGTTGAGCCCAACTTTGGAATCAAATCAGCTGATGATTTCAATAAGTTTCAAGCATCCGAAAAAAATGCGTTTGGTGTCATTGACGTAATCATGAAAATTGCACACAAAAATGGTTTGGGCATTGTAATGGTGAACAAACGTGTCGAACCACATGTAAGCAATGCCATGACCAAGGTTATATAACCATGGTCAGAAACAACATAACATCCCCAAATATGATGGTTGTTAACCAGCAGCAAACATGAGAGACAGTTGCTGCTAGTACATAACCACAGCCCTAGCTCCTTGTCGGGAAAATACCTCTGAAGGCTCAGGATGCCTAATTTGGGTACAACTTCGTGTATGAAATTGGGAATGAAAACTCAAGTCTATCACTTCAGGTCACAAAAAAATGAGCTACACTCCAGTAATCCAACAGAGCAACAGAAAATCAGCATTCCCAATAGGTAAGTTATCCATACAAATGGTGGATGATCCATTGCAATGTTGAAGGGTATCCAACACAAGAAGAATAAGTCACAGGTGTTCAGCCAGTGCCTCGACTTCAACCGCCCTTCCTTGCTGGTCCGGTTGGTCCGCAGGCGGTTGAACATCACATCTTGGTCGAACTTTCGATGCAAGCAGCCGAAAGGTTCGCCCAAAGATTTCATGATCCCGATGTACTTCTTTCCTGAGGAAATCCAGGATGAGAAGCGCCGACATAGCAGCATGGAAGCAACAAGTAAGCGAAATGCCTACGTTCATACATTGACATATACACGTATGCAATAAATATACAGTATACTTGTATGTTAACATGTGTAGAAACATGTGCAAAGTATGATAGATAAATAGATATATATATATATATATATAATATGGACATTTATCCTTGCATATAAAATATGTACAGCAAACATGAAACACAAACACAGCATCTCTAACTGTAGAGGTAGTCCCACACCTGCAGTGATTTCATTGCCTGGCATCCAGGCTGGGAGTCCATACACTAATACCTGGGATGTGGACACACTCGCACAAGAACACATACGGCCAAATGAAATATTTACTGACAAATCCTCGCAATTCTGAAACCAAATTTAGGTCTTCTCTGAGTTCAAGCATTCGAAAGAGGGAAGTGCTGTCAACATAGAACAAAGCACATCCATTTGGGGGTCCTCCTATTTTGAGAAACTACCGCATGAGATGTTCGCATGGCTATTTTAGGAGAAACATGTTTACCTGAAATCATCCACTCCAATCGGAGCTTCCAATATTTGGGTGCACCTTCATGTCCAGAGACACCAATGTCAACCCAGTTTTGGGGTGCATCTTTGCTTGGGCCCACAGGAAAATACGGCCAGGCGTCCATATGCTGCAGCTGCAATCTTGCAGCGATTTGGATGCTGGATTGGAAAGCTCTCTTGGCAGTCACGCGCCATTGACAAGTTCCCGATCTCCGAAGCAATCAGCCTGGCAGGTTTTTTCGCAAATCAGTGGCAAAATTCCGGCAAAACCTGCAAAATTGCAGGATTATTTTGATCCCAGTGAAATGTTACCAAAAAACTGAAGTCCACTCAAATCCATGCTAAAGTGCAAAGAAACGAAACCATGCAATCAGTGGTTGTTTTTGTTTTACAAGCCACAATGAACTAAACATATGAACACAACACTAAGGCACACAGGAGCTATGTCCATTTCTGCGGCCTGACGCCATGTGAAAAAACAACACCGTCCATTTTGCCTTCTTGGATGGCTCATTCGCGTGTCATGGACATGGATGGCTTGTCCCAACAGACCCAACAGCTTCCCCAAATTCAGCAACCGCCATGGTGGTGTCTCAAAAGAATGGTACCCCACTCTATCCATCCATTGTTATTCAGCATGTATATAGTTGTGAAATGTAGTAAACCAACAATTTGGGTGGGCGATCCTTTTTTCATCAACAATCATATGGTGGTTTCTCAAAATAGGGAGCCCCAAAAATGGCTGGTTTATTGTTATAAATAATGAATAATGGATGATTTGGGGGTACCCCTATTTTGAGAAACAACCATATGGATCAATTCTGCACTGAAGACGGCTAGGCGAGCATCCCAGTTTGTCCTGAGTGATCAGTCTATTCTTAGGAGCAGTTCATGTTTACCACTGGGCTGTTGACCCTCAGCCATTGATGAATTACCGCAGTTGTTGCCAATACCACAGGTACCCTTTGGTAAGCTAACCTGTTTATTTTGCTATCCTCATATATCACCATGTTTTATCGGGAAACCCTGGGAAACCTGTCAAAATGGTTCGTTCACCAGAGGGTGGTTTCATCGTTTTGACGTGTTTCGTTGTTACTATATAAGATAAATCGGTGATACTCTTGATTTTTGCTCGGTGCTTTCAACCATCAAAACAAAACATGTCAAACGCACCTGGTAGTCCAACGTAGCAACCGATCATCCACCGTTTTTAGATCATCTATATACCTGTTGGGTAAAAGGTGGCCCATTGATACGTGTGATTGAGCGTAGATCATCCGGCAGCGACAATGTCGTTGGCTTGGTAGAACTATGCTTCACTTCGGGCCGTCTTTGGATTGACAGGCCCCAGGTCGAGGTATCTGAATGCTCATTGGTACCAGTAGTGTAGCTGATGTCAACTAGAATCATGGTACATAAATGAATTCAAGCGCACAATAAAACACATTCAACCACAAGTCGTTGCTTACCCACCAAGGCTCAAACTGGATCAGGAGAATCATCCAACTAGATACCTCTAATGGTTTACGATGAACCACTATTTGCCATCCACCGTGTTAATCATTTTTCCCCAAAAAACACAATAACACATTATCATGTCCATTGTCACCAGTAAATGATACTGTCAATCACATTACTATTGATCATGTCATGTCAATAACACATTGTCAACTGGCCAGTTGCTCCACCGCTCCAAGCACCAACCTCGGTTTCGGTGCCACGGTGGGGCCGCGCAGCGGCGCCGGCCCTGCTGCCGTCGGCGCTGGGCCGGGTGCCCCTCTGGGGCTTCGCGGCGGCGGGGCTGGCGCCGGCGGCGCGTTGGAGCAAAGACCTTGCCGCTGGCGGCTGAGGCGCTGGCGGGTCTCGGCGAAGTTGAAGATCACCTGGGAGGAGCCCGGATCTGCAGCTGGTGGATGATGACGGATCGTTGAGAATAGCAAGTGGGATGGATCAATGGTGGATGATGGTGGATGATGGTGGATGATGGTGGATGATGGTGGATGATGGTGGATGATGGATGATCATTCAGATTATGGTGGATGATCATGGTGGATATCATGGTGGAAAATGATGGATCAATGGAGCTGATGATCATGGTGGATGATGGTGGACGAATGGTTGAGAATGGCTGATCATGGCTGATCATGGTTTGTGCTTGAGCTGGTGGTTCATCATGATGATGTGGATCAAGGGTCATGACAAATCATGGTGTGTAATGAGAATGGTTCATGATGATGAAGCAACCAACCATTGATTAACAATTGTTTATCACAGTTCATTGTTTATCACAGTTCATTGTTTATCACAATTCAAAATGACTAATCTACACTGATCCTACAGCAATGATGGTTGATTTGATGGATCGTGACTGACGATCGCTTAATTCATGATAGAGTAAGGCTAATGCATGATCAACAACGGGTGTTGATAGCTTATAATGATGGTTACAATGGCAAAGTACTGACCTGGCGCAGTATTAATGATTGGGCATTTATCATGACGAGTGATCATGTTTTGCACAAAAGTATGGCAGCACAAACCCGAGCAGCGGACCTTTTTCCCTTGAGCCAAAACATTATGGGGGCGATGGTATATCAACACCCCTCCTAAGCTGCGTGGTGTCTTACCACAAAGCTTGAACTTCCTTCGCCGCCTTACTCTTGCCTATTGCAAAAGTCTGACTAAGTGCTGCCATGTGTTTCTGGCAGACTTCGCGTGAAACTGGTTTTGTACATAGGTCAGCTATGTTCTTGTCGGTGCTTACCGACAGCAACTCAAACTCGTTGTTCTTCAGCTTCTGTTGTACCCACAAGTAGCGGGTTTGTATGTGCCTCGTCTTGCCGAGGCCCCTTCTGCTTACCATTCCTCTCGCTGCACTGGAATCCGAAAGGATTGTGCATTTTACCTTCACATTCCATTCCGCATACAACTCGCGGATTCCCAGTACCGCACTTGCTGCTTTAATGATTGCGTAGTATTCGCTCTCTCCAGACGATAGCGAAACTGTAGACTGTAATGTTGACGATGTTTTCAAAGTGTGTTGACCTGCCATCATGGCAAGTCCCGTTGTGCTCTTCCTCGTTCGCACACATCCAGCGTGGTCGCTGTCACAGAATCCTTATCTTGTCGTAGTTCTTCTGCTCCTTGAACTCTTGCACGACACGTGGAACACCCTTAAGGTATCGGCCCATTCTCTTCAGCCGATTCCACGCATCCTCATTCGGACTCGACATTGACCTCGCCAATGTTTTCACTGTTTCACATAGATCTCCTCGATCTAAACTCAGGTAGGCAGCCCTCATGACCACCGACCTGTACATCTTCGCTTTCTCCGGGTCCAACGATGGATATTCTTTCAACGCATCTTCACCCTTCCAGGAGGATCCGAGTCCAAAGTTACATGGGTATGTAGGAGTTTATGTAGCCATAGAGTCCCGGATGCCGAGTTTACATGGCCACGGCAAAGTCATCCATGAACAGCTCCGCTACCATCATAGCAAACAACATACCAAAGGAAACAAGTGCAGCCAAAACATGAGGAAATATGCGCGCTCAAGTTTGCATGAGTTGCAAAAAGGGGTGGGTGGGTGGGTGGGTGGGAAAAAACAAGAGGGCAAATCATCATCAAGCTAAGCTGGGCCAAACCATGAGTCATTGACAAGTTTGGCGACGAAAGTTCACCATACCACGGCTTCATTTTTTTATCCAGATGCAAGATGCATTGAGCCAACGCAATTTGCAATTGGGCAGTGGTTAGGCAACCAAATGCATCATTTGCATTGAAACCCCGAGGGCTCCAACAGAAACACTTTGAGGTAAGTTCATAGCGTAACAAATTAAATAAACAAATAAATAGATATATATATATATATATGTAATTTTTGTATATATATATGGCATGGTGTAAATATGTACAAGTGTTTACTTAGGACATCATGTGTGATGATGTGTATGCGCTCGCCCTTTCTGCTGCAGAAGCCCACCTAGCCATAGCAATAGAACGCACCAACCAAGGTAACTAACCATAGTTGTGTTTCTCAATACAAGGAAACAATTGTTATGTGATTGGTTACCAACAACTATGATGTTGTTTAATAAGGCTTTCATTTAGTAGTCATAGAAACTAC
>VSDK01020198.1:0-24472 GCA_009767595.1 Symbiodinium kawagutii | reverse complement strand
AAAGAGGAACAGAATCCCCCATGTTTTTTTAAAAACACCTAAATGAGTCCATACTCTCTTAAGGGACCCCAAAAAAACCAAGAAATCGCATGATCCACCTGGTTGCCCCCTTGCTGTAGCCTTTTTTATCCCCGACTTCTCTCGCCTGTCGGGACAACACCTGGAGTGACCTGAGCGACCGGGAAAAGCAGACCTGGTGTGTCCAATGGTAGCAGCTGACCAATTTGTCAAATTTCATTATCATTCAGGGTTTTTACATATCTATATAGGGAATGGTGTTTCAAATT
Source organism: Symbiodinium kawagutii (assembly GCA_009767595.1). NCBI lineage: Eukaryota > Dinophyceae > Suessiales > Symbiodiniaceae > Symbiodinium > Symbiodinium kawagutii. Next base: position 24,185 of record VSDK01020198.1, on the reverse strand, counting down.
TGATCATTCAGTAGGTAAGCTGGTTACTACAATGGTAAATGGAAGCATAGGAAATGGCGTTTCCAATTTGTCCAATTTTTGCAACCGAGGTTCCAGTTGAACTCAGCGAAGTTCTGACCCCTGTGATTTTCGAATCTCTCCCCGATGATCTGAGTCATCCCTGGTTGCCTTTGCATGACTGCAGACCAGCAATAATTCCAATCTTAGGAGGAAATTCCATAGGAGTCCAATGGAGTCCAATGTTTAAAATAGTTAAAAACTAGTTTTCTAAGCGAAAGACTGCACATTTTCCACTTTAGAATCCAGTGAGTGTTCCAATGTATTCAATGCATGATTTTATTGTACTCTTTTTGAGAATCCTTGTTGGTCATGCGGCTGTGCCAGGGCTTGCATGCAAGGACATGCCACAAATCTGAATTCGACGGGCAGAGAGTTCGATCCCCTTGAATTCTGTTGTAGTTGAGTCATGTTAAACCGTTTCACACCGGTCCAACAAGGTCGACATGGCCAAACCATGGCCAAACCATGGCCAAACCATGGCCAAACCATGGCCAAACCATGGCCAAACCAATGGAAACCAATGGAGTTTCCAACCTCTCGGTGTAACCATCAGTTCCACTTGGAAACATGGCAATCCACCCGGGTGCTGAAGCTCCGAGGACCAGGCCGGTCCAGCTACAATGGGTTCCTGGCGGACAGATTCAGCAGTGCTGGGAGGGCTGATGCCACGTGGCCCTCATTTCAATCCCTCGAACATTGGTTGTAACAAGCCATCACTAAGCATTATATACTGTTAGCCATTACTATCACAACAGCTGGGACTATAACTAGATGAACCACGATTCATCCACGATCCACCCACTTTTGTTTTAGAAGGAAGTGGCGCAAGTATGTACTGACCATTGGCCTGGACCTTTTGATTTCACATCGGGCTCTAAGATCAGTCACTAAGCTACATCTCAGCACAGGGTCGCCTGGAAACCGGTGCAACCCTAGATCATGCCTTTCAACCATAATAATCAATCATCATGAACCAATACTAATCATCAGTAATCATGAATCAACAGGGATTAACCAGTATTGACCACTATTCACTATCAATGTAACCATTCTTAATCATAATCAATTAGAATATAACCATCGTTGATCACCAATATCACCATCATTAATCATAATAAATTATATAGAATATAACCATCATTGATCAGTAATATCACCATCATTAATCACAATCAATTATATAGAATATAATCATCATTTTGTCACCAATATCACCATCATTAATCATAATAAATTAGAATATAACCATCATTGATCACTACTATCACCATCATTGATCACAATCAATTATATAGAATATCACCATCATTGATCACTACTAAACCTTTCTTAACCATTCCGAACTACGTGAGGCATCAGACGCATTTCCACAGCCTCCCCTGCTGTACAGCGCACCTCGCGCCCCTTGGGCATATGCTCCAACCTGATGATGGGGACCCGTGGCTAACCGCCCATGGCCCCTTGGGGGATTTCGTCCATCAAACCTGACCGGTGGTTTCTCAAGCCATGGGGGACCCCTAAAATGGCAACTGTTTATGGTTTGTTTACTGTATACTATAGAGGGTTCAGAATGGATGATTGGTGAGCATCCCTATTTTGAAAACACCCATGTTTGAGGATTTTAGTTGCTGCGCCTGGAAGCGGGAATAAAATGACAACAGATTTGGCATCTCGTCAATTTCGGTGGTGTTGCTCCTGAGGAAAAAAGACTTTGATCAAGTCTTGGTGTCTCAGTGTAGTAACATAGCACCATGTGGCTCTGATGGAACTTCCGCATTGTAGTCAGCCACAAGAAATGAGGCAAGGTGCTGCTGGGCAAGGTGTACGTACTCCCTTTGGAGAAGGCGTGGCTTCGCTCAGTCTAAACAGCAGCTTCCCGATCCCTCAGTTTCCGACAGACCCAACGGCTTTAAGCCTGCTCCGAACTCCAGGGTGCACCGCTGCTGTTGGCATAGGGACTGCGGGTGCCCAATCATCATCCCCCTTGCAGCATATCAGGTCCAAGTCTGAGAAATGAATGCTTTGTTTTCTGGCAAAGATTCACGAACAAAACGCTCTATATAAAACGTGCATTTGTATGTGTATTTGTGCGTACGCTTGTCTCTGCATAATCGGTGTACCTGGGTACGTCCAATTCCACACTAAAATTATGTAAGTATGACTTTTGGTTGGTTGGAGAGGGAGGTATCATGATTTATGGACAGGTCCTCACAAAAAAGGAACTGAAAGAAAAAGAGTGCAATATGTTCGTTTTTGGAAATATGTTTAAGCCAGGATCAAAAACCTGTCTGGTTGGTTGGTTGGTTATAATCCAATACAACCGGCATGTGACACATCAGGAATCCCACAATCAGTTTTGCGGCCACAACAAATCGCAATCATAGTAGTGATCATCATTGTGATCATGATCATCATCATCATCATCATCATCATCATCATCATCATCATCATCATCATGAATGATTTTTGAACCCCTGCTACCCAGCCAACTATACTTCAGGATCACCAATGATTTGGGAACCCCCCGTTTTCCAGCCAACACTGCTACGCCTTTCATGGAGTGACGCTTTGCACCCTCTTCGGCCCTCAGCGGAGAGCCGTGCTGCGCAGAACATCTGGGGGTCTCAAAATAGGGGAACCCCCCCCCAAATCATCCAATAGACACCAGTTACAGTAGTAAACCGAACATTTTGTAGGTCGGCCATTTGGAGAAACCACCATCTGCTCCAGGTCAGCTCACCAAGTCCGGTAACCATAATTCAACCATCAATAACCATCATCAGACCATCATCATGGTGAGTAATTACCAAGCATTTCAAGGAGCTCACCTAAGCTGTGTCCCCAGCACTGGAACCATCGGCAGAAAGGAACCACGGGATCCTACGGGCAGAGTCGCAACGTTTTTGCAGCCTCCAAGGGAAGCCCGCTCGCTTCAAGTTCTGAGCTCCCCGGCTGTCCTTGGCCCTGCGCGCGAAATCAAAGCTGCGAGATGATCTGTCTGTGTGCATCTGTGAAACAAGAAGAAAGAGAGAGAGAGAGAGAGAGGGAGAAAGAAAAGAAAGAGAACATGACATGGTTGCAATCATAGTACCTATAGTCTATATTAGTATTTTCTGTAACAAAAACGCTACAATAATAATGATCAAAGGAAGTTTCGATGCGAAAGTTCCGTGTTACGAAAGTTCACAATTAATGCATTAGATATGTAATGCAATTGATGGCTAGAGATGTCAAGAGCAACAGATGTCTGAAGCAAGAGATGTCAAGAGCAAGAGATGTCTAAAGCAAGAGATGTCTAGAGCAACAGATGTCTGGAGCAAGAGATGTCTGAAGCAACAGATGTCTAGAGCAAGAGATGTCTGAAGCAAGAGATGTCAAGAGCAAGAGATGTCTAGAGCAAGAGATGTCTAGAGCAAGAGATGTCTAGAGCAAGAGATGTCTAGAGCAAGAGATGTCGTCATTTTTGAAGGTGTCAGCTTTCAGTTTTGAAGGAAGTCTCGCACGAAAGCTTCGTTTGGAGAACGATCTGTGTGACTGTCGTCACTTTTTGAAGTTGACAAGTTGAAAAATGGAGGAAGTCTCACACGACAGCTTCGTGCCGGAGACGATCTCTGTGACTGTTGTCACTTTTTGAAGTTGACAAGTTGAAAAATGGAGGAAGTCTCACACGACAGCTTCGTGCCGGAGACGATCTCTGTGACCGTTGTCACTTTTTGAAGTTGACAAGTTGAAAAATGGAGGAAGTCTCACACGACAGCTTCGTGCCGGAGACGATCTCTGTGACTGTTGTCACTTTTTGAAGTTGACAAGTTGAAAAATGGAGGAAGTCTCACACGACAGCTTCGTGCCGGAGAACGATCTGTGTGACTGTCGTCACTTTTTGAAGTTGACAAGTTGAAAAATGGAGGAAGTCTCACACGACAGCTTCGTGCCGGAGACGATCTCTGTGACTGTTGTCACTTTTTGAAGTTGACAAGTTGAAAAATGGAGGAAGTCTCACACGACAGCTTCGTGCCGGAGACGATCTCTGTGACTGTTGTCACTTTTTGAAGTTGACAAGTTGAAAAATGGAGGAAGTCTCGCACGACAGCTTCGTTTGGAGAACGATCTGTGTGACTGTCGTCACTTTTTGAAGTTGACAAGTTGAAAAATGGAGGAAGTCTCACACGACAGCTTCGTGCCGGAGACGATCTCTGTGACTGTTGTCACTTTTTGAAGTTGACAAGTTGAAAAATGGAGGAAGTCTCACACGACAGCTTCGTGCCGGAGACGATCTCTGTGACTGTTGTCACTTTTTGAAGTTGACAAGTTGAAAAATGGAGGAAGTCTCACACGACAGCTTCGTTTGGAGAACGATCTGTGTGACTGTCGTCACTTTTGAAGCTGTCAGCTTTCAGTTATCTTCATTTTGTGTGACAGGCGTGCGACTTCGTGCGCATGCGTCATCTTCGATGTTCATTTTGTGTGACAGGCGTGGTACTTCGTGCGCATGGCATGCGTTTTGGGTAGATAGCCGGCTCGCGAAATGCTGTGTTTTGCAATGGAAAGTGCGCTGCTGAGACGTCGAAGGTAAGCTCTGCGAAACGGCGGGTCCGGGCTTGCCGCGGGCTTGCCCCGGGCTTGCCGCGTGTGACTGTCGTCAAAAATCGATGTTCAACGTTCATTTTTGAAGGAAGTCTCGCACGAAAGCTTCGTTTGGAGAACGATCTGTGTGACTGTCGTCACTTTTGAAGCTGTCAGCTTTCAGTTATCTTCATTTTGTGTGACAGGCGTGCGACTTCGTGCGCATGCGTCATCTTCGATGTTCATTTTGTGTGACAGGCGTGGTACTTCGTGCGCATGGCATGCGTTTTGGGTAGATAGCCGGCTCGCGAAATGCTGTGTTTTGCAATGGAAAGTGCGCTGCTGAGACGTCGAAGGCAAGCTCTGCGAAACGGCGGGTCCGGGCTTGCCGCGGGCTTGCCCCGGGCTTGCCGCGTGTGACTGTCGTCAAAAATCGATGTTCAACGTTCATTTTTGAAGGAAGTCTCGCACGAAAGCTTCGTTTGGAGAACGATCTGTGTGACTGTCGTCACTTTTTGAAGTTGACAAGTTGAAAAATGGAGGAAGTCTCACACGACAGCTTCGTGCCGGAGACGATCTCTGTGACTGTTGTCACTTTTTGAAGTTGACAAGTTGAAAAATGGAGGAAGTCTCACACGACAGCTTCGTGCCGGAGACGATCTCTGTGACTGTTGTCACTTTTTGAAGTTGACAAGTTGAAAAATGGAGGAAGTCTCACACGACAGCTTCGTGCCGGAGACGATCTCTGTGACTGTTGTCACTTTTTGAAGTTGACAAGTTGAAAAATGGAGGAAGTCTCACACGACAGCTTCGTGCCGGAGACGATCTCTGTGACTGTTGTCACTTTTTGAAGTTGACAAGTTGAAAAATGGAGGAAGTCTCACACGACAGCTTCGTGCCGGAGACGATCTCTGTGACTGTTGTCACTTTTTGAAGTTGACAAGTTGAAAAATGGAGGAAGTCTCACACGACAGCTTCGTGCCGGAGACGATCTCTGTGACTGTTGTCACTTTTTGAAGTTGACAAGTTGAAAAATGGAGGAAGTCTCGCACGACAGCTTCGTTTGGAGAACGATCTGTGTGACTGTCGTCACTTTTTGAAGTTGACAAGTTGAAAAATGGAGGAAGTCTCACACGACAGCTTCGTGCCGGAGACGATCTCTGTGACTGTTGTCACTTTTTGAAGTTGACAAGTTGAAAAATGGAGGAAGTCTCACACGACAGCTTCGTTTGGAGAACGATCTGTGTGACTGTCGTCACTTTTGAAGCTGTCAGCTTTCAGTTATCTTCATTTTGTGTGACAGGCGTGCGACTTCGTGCGCATGCGTCATCTTCGATGTTCATTTTGTGTGACAGGCGTGGTACTTCGTGCGCATGGCATGCGTTTTGGGTAGATAGCCGGCTCGCGAAATGCTGTGTTTTGCAATGGAAAGTGCGCTGCTGAGACGTCGAAGGTAAGCTCTGCGAAACGGCGGGTCCGGGCTTGCCGCGGGCTTGCCCCGGGCTTGCCGCGTGTGACTGTCGTCAAAAATCGATGTTCAACGTTCATTTTTGAAGGAAGTCTCGCACGAAAGCTTCGTTTGGAGAACGATCTGTGTGACTGTCGTCACTTTTGAAGCTGTCAGCTTTCAGTTATCTTCATTTTGTGTGACAGGCGTGCGACTTCGTGCGCATGCGTCATCTTCGATGTTCATTTTGTGTGACAGGCGTGGTACTTCGTGCGCATGGCATGCGTTTTGGGTAGATAGCCGGCTCGCGAAATGCTGTGTTTTGCAATGGAAAGTGCGCTGCTGAGACGTCGAAGGCAAGCTCTGCGAAACGGCGGGTCCGGGCTTGCCGCGGGCTTGCCCCGGGCTTGCCGCGTGTGACTGTCGTCAAAAATCGATGTTCAACGTTCATTTTTGAAGGAAGTCTCGCACGAAAGCTTCGTTTGGAGAACGATCTGTGTGACTGTCGTCACTTTTTGAAGTTGACAAGTTGAAAAATGGAGGAAGTCTCACACGACAGCTTCGTGCCGGAGACGATCTCTGTGACTGTTGTCACTTTTTGAAGTTGACAAGTTGAAAAATGGAGGAAGTCTCACACGACAGCTTCGTGCCGGAGACGATCTCTGTGACTGTTGTCACTTTTTGAAGTTGACAAGTTGAAAAATGGAGGAAGTCTCACACGACAGCTTCGTGCCGGAGACGATCTCTGTGACTGTTGTCACTTTTTGAAGTTGACAAGTTGAAAAATGGAGGAAGTCTCACACGACAGCTTCGTGCCGGAGACGATCTCTGTGACTGTTGTCACTTTTTGAAGTTGACAAGTTGAAAAATGGAGGAAGTCTCACACGACAGCTTCGTGCCGGAGACGATCTCTGTGACTGTTGTCACTTTTTGAAGTTGACAAGTTGAAAAATGGAGGAAGTCTCACACGACAGCTTCGTGCCGGAGACGATCTCTGTGACTGTTGTCACTTTTTGAAGTTGACAAGTTGAAAAATGGAGGAAGTCTCGCACGACAGCTTCGTTTGGAGAACGATCTGTGTGACTGTCGTCACTTTTGAAGCTGTCAGCTTTCAGTTATCTTCATTTTGTGTGACAGGCGTGCGACTTCGTGCGCATGCGTCATCTTCGATGTTCATTTTGTGTGACAGGCGTGGTACTTCGTGCGCATGGCATGCGTTTTGGGTAGATAGCCGGCTCGCGAAATGCTGTGTTTTGCAATGGAAAGTGCGCTGCTGAGACGTCGAAGGTAAGCTCTGCGAAACGGCGGGTCCGGGCTTGCCGCGGGCTTGCCCCGGGCTTGCCGCGTGTGACTGTCGTCAAAAATCGATGTTCAACGTTCATTTTTGAAGGAAGTCTCGCACGAAAGCTCCGTTTTGGCAGGCTGTCGTTTTCTGTACAGTCTCTCTTATCAAAACGCTTCAAAATCGCACTTTTTCCGCTTTGGCGCTGGGAGTCTGGTTTTGGGGCTTGGATTTCTCGCATTTTCGCTGGCTTTCGTTTCCTGTGCGCTTTTGCGTATCAAAATGCTTCAAAATCGCACTTTTCCGCTTTGGCGCTGGAAGTCTGGCTTCGTGACAGTGACAGATGGTTTTGTGTTGGTGGTTTTGTGTGGTGGTTTTGCGTTGGTGGTATTGTGCGGTGGCTTTGTTGGTGGTTTTGTGTTGGTGGTTTTGCGCTGGTGGTTTTGTGTTGGTGGTTTTGTGTTGGTGGCTTTGTGTTGGTGGCTTTGTGTGGGTGGCTTTGTGTTGGTGGCTTTGTGTGGTGGCTTTGTTTTGCTGGTTTTGCTCTGGCGGTTTTGTGTTGGTGATTTTGCGCTGGTGGTTTTGTGTGGTGGCTTGTTGGTGGGTTTGTGCCGGTGGTTTTGTGTGGTGGCTTTGTGTTGGTAGTTTTGTGTGGTGGTTTTGTGTTGGTGGTTTTCTGTTGGTGGCTTTGTGTGGTGGTCTTGTTTTGCTGGTTTTGCGTTGATGGGTTTGTGCCGGTGGTTTTGTGTGGTGGCTTTGTGTTGGTAGTTTTGTGTGGTGGTTTTGTGTTGGTGGTTTTCTGTTGGTGGCTTTGTGTGGTGGTCTTGCTTTGCTGGTTTTGCGTTGATGGTTTTGTGTTGGTGGTTTTGTGTGGTGGCTTTGTTGGTGGTTTTGTGTTGGTGGTTTTGTGTTGGTGGTTTTGTGTTGGTGGTTTTGCGCTGGTGGTTTTGCGTTGGTGGTTTTGCGTTGGTGGTTTTGTGTTGGTGGCTTTGTGTGGTGGTCTTGTTTTGCTGGTTTTGTGCTGGTGGTTTTGTGTGGTGGCTTTGTCGCGCAACAGGAAGCACAATTTTTTGAAAGAACCATTCCAACAAACTATAGGCACTTTTGCCTGTGAATTATAGGCCACCGTTTTCTTTGATCTTATAGTGGTTGACCTTGGGAAACTTCCGCCCCCGGCTTGCCCGGGTACTACTGGTAAGAATAAGAAGGATATGCAGTTTCGATGATGACTGTATAATATTTACCGATAACAACAAGGATGAGGATAATGACAATCACAATGCTGATATTGACACCAGCAGTGAAGCAAGAAATATGGCTTTGGGTGAAACTCTGTACCGACAAACATCAAGAATTGTCAAGGGAGTCTCTGGGATGTCCGCAAAATATGACCAAGAACCTGACCAGCAGCCTCTCGTACCAAATTCTTCACCGCCACCGCCATGTTTCGCTGTCAAAGATTTGATGCGAGATCTTACACTATAGATGTTCGAAATGCCCTGCGGCCAAACGGTGAGAAAAATGTAGAGGCAGTTGCTGGAAACATTCCCGCGTCGACCAAACGCGCGACCCTTGCTTGTGCTACCCTGAATTAACCGCAGAAGAAAGCAAAATAACAGCGAAAACCCATTTAGTAGGTTGCACATCACAAAACCATTTCCATGAATGGTTGCAAGGACCCAATGGCAAGCCCCGTGGAATCGCATTCTCAACCATAAGCTTTCCAGGACTGCACTGCTGTACTGCTTCTGGATCCGTTGCCACACCCCTGTGCGCCTCGGCACCTCAGAAGGGGCCACCAACAAAAGCAGAGTTCGTACATAGATTCATAGATTTCTGAGCTTGGAAGGGTAAGAATTCTGGACGTGGTTCATAGGATGTTCATAGGATGTTGATAGGATCATCATCAAATGTTCATAGGATGTTCATAGGATGTTCATAGGATGTTCATAGGATGTTCATAGGATGTTGATAGGATCATCATCAAATGTTCATAGGATGTTCATAGCATGTTCATAGGATGTTCATAGGATCATCATCAAATGTTCATAGGATTTCATAGGATGTTCATAGGATGTTCATAGGATGTTCATAGGATGTTGATAGGATCATCATCAAATGTTCATAGGATGTTCATAGCATGTTCATAGGATGTTCATAGGATCATCATCAAATGTTCATAGGATTTCATAGGATGTTCATAGGATGTTCATAGAATGTTCATAGGATATTCATGGAATGTTCATAGGATGTTCATAGGATATTCATCGAAGGTTCATAGGCTGTTCATAGGATGTTCATAGGATCTTCATCAAAAGTTCATAGGATGTTTATAGGATCTTGATAGGATCCTCGTAGGTACTGTACAATGAACCCCCTGAAATGATTCCACCTATTCCAACCACTTGGCATTCCCAATGCCACCTTTATTACACACGAGATGACATGTTTTAGAGGTATCCATTCGATAGATCTATGGTGGCCCCATAAATGGTTTCTCCTCATCCCCAAGTGATCACTTCTCAACGGGGCAGCCAACACACTTTGTGCTGATTCACTATGGGCAGCATTGCCGCGAAGGTCAAAAGGTGCCAGTCCCAGTTCGTATCACCACAGCACCTGGCAACCCGCTATACGGATCCAGCAACGACCTTCGCAAGGTGTACGACATGACCCAATGCCCGCCCAGGAACGAAAATGCTGCCGCAACAGGATTTCGCGCGTCGCAGCAGGCCTAGGGGGGTGTGAAGGAAGTGTGATTCTGCCACCAACAACTTCCATGGTGATAGACTAACAACATGTGGGGGGTTCTCAAGCCATAGGGGACCCCAAAAAAAATGGTTGATTTTTTACTGATAATACGATCGGATGATTCGGGGGTATCCAAGTCTTGAGAAATACCCATGTCAGAACCAACAAAGCCAAGTGATAGTTTACCCAGGAATCAAGAGGAGGCAGGGCAACCAACAGGGAGTTGTGAGATCTGCCTATTAACCATTCCAAATCACCCGGATATAGGAACAAGGATAATGACATCAAAAAAAGATCTGATGTGTGACCTGGAAACAACGAACGAGAAAATCAAAGGCGGACACCGAAGAAGTGATGTCTGATCATAGCTGAGAACAACATCTCGCTTCCAGAAAAATAGCAATCAACTCCTGCATGAAACTGTTTCACAAGTAGGGTAGGTTCTCGTCACAAGATTCGCTGACCACAGTCAGTTCCAGTTCCACATCTTTCCCCATTCGCACACGACCGCGCGGCGTAGTCTGGGTCCCGTGGCCCTTGAACATTTTGGAGCTCTTTCAGCTGATGCAAGGAATGCGCAGCCTGCGTCACCTGAGTTCCAGAATTTTTTTCGCGGAACCGCTAGCGGCAGCAGCGAATTTGTATGCTTGGCTACTGGTTAAAGTTCAACTGGTCATAGTTATCCTGGCTATGATGCTATTATACTGATTAAATACACTAGCTATACTCGTTAGACTGGTGATCAACAACATGGCTACAGCTATGTTTCCAACAGCTATATTTCTAGTGCTTAATCAACATGGCTGTACTTGTTCTAATAGTCTGCGAAGTCGGCGGACAAGCCAACTATGTTGGGGGATCATAGTGACCCAGAGCCATTTCTCAAGTTTAAACCAGGGCGTAGCGGCATAGCGGCATATTAAGTGGGTTTTTTCTTAATCGCCTCTAGCCTTCATTAACCATCATTGCCATTCTCAAGTATCTTTACTCTTCAACGATCATTGACCATTACTTATCATTCAACATTAACCATTGCTAGCCTTTGTCAGCAACCTTGATTTACCTTTATCAAGCAGCCTTAACATTGACCATGTTCCAGCCTTTACCAATATTTACTCACAAGAATCCGCATGACCCGTAACCATGCTTGAGCGCGCGTTCTTTCAGTTGCAAACTTTCAGTCCAGTTTGCTGAAGTGTTCAAAAGTCCACGATCGGATGACGGAACAGTGTATTCAATCAATATGTAAGTTCTGGTTTGCCTTGATATTCAAGTCACTCTTGTTCAACCCATTCCCATCAACCTTTCCAAAGCTCAATCTTTCTCTGCACTGCAAGGTCTTTGACCCACAGCCTTGCAGTGAGAGAACTCCATCAGGAATGACTTCAAAGCATGGCATCGAAGTGAAAAGTGCGCCGACTCCTTCCAGCACATCTTTGAAGATCTTGAGTTCCCGGAGCCGGAGAATTCATTCTGCAAATAGATTCTTCAGGAAAAAGTTCAGGCGCCAAGCGTTGAAAGCATCTCGGAGCTCGTTCTCCTCTCCATCGACTCCCTCCAGGTCCTCAAGGCGGCAAGACATTTCATTGCCGCCTCGTCTCGAAACCTGATGGATTTCCACCACGGATTTCCTGCTTGGCAGCACGGGATTGGTGCAGTCAGATGCACCGGCGCGTTGTGTTAAGCATCGGCGGCTAGTGATCGACTTGCCAGGCCTCCATGTGTAACGCCGGACTCTTCCGTCATGGCGGCTGTCCACGTTGTGACACGCTGCCCACAGTCACACACATCATTGGCATCCTCGCATTCAACTTGAGCAGGGCAGAATCTTCCATCATCGCCCCATCAGCTAGCTACTGGACAGGATGGATAAACTGAACTGCAAAGTAGAACTACTGGCAACAAAAGGTTCTAGAACCAAAATAGCTTTCTTGAGTAAATAAGCAAAAGTACTCTCAAATGGTAACATGGGACGATTGACATCAAAACTCCAGTTTCACTCATTGACATTGGTTGATGGGCATGGGGTAGTGAGTACCTGCAAATCATCTCCTCCAGGGATAGTTTCCTCATCAATAGGAAAAAGCATCCAAAAAATGGTGGTTGTCCATATCAAACCGTTGGTTTGACGTAGAGTAATGAGGATTGTGTGGCAGGGCTCTCCTTACTAAGATCTTTGGGGTGTCCTATGCAAACCTGTTACAATGTTCATGTATGTGCGGATTCAGCTGGCCTTTACTGACCTGAGCTTCATTGAGCACCATTAACCACCATTTACCACCATTAACGACCATTGACCACCATCAACCACCATTAATCACCATGCCATTAACCACCTTTCACTAACCACCATTGACCTTCACTAACCACCATTTACCAGCATCATCCACCATTGGTATGTTCATCTGCCACTGCTCCACCGGTGCTAGCCATGCCACTGCTTGACTCTCCGAAGTCAGAGAACGGGATTCTTGCGCCGACCTGGTTGGTAGCTGTGGTTGCTGTAGTTGGTTCCTATCTAGCATTTGGTCAGGCTACTCCTGGTAGCTCCAAATCCCTCCCCCATTAGAAGGCTACAGGGATACCCCTGGCGAAGCTCATCGCTCTCCCCGAACCAACAGCCAGCTATGGATGTTGCATGGTTGGCTTGTTCATTGAACCAACCATAGCAACAATTCGACAAGAAATGAAGTCGCAATTCATAGTTCCTTCAATCAACAGTAGCTATGTAGAAAGGAATTGGACTCATGGTCGATTTGACCAACCGCGGCAACCATCAACAGGAAATAGAGCGGATGAACAGCTCATTGAACAAGCGCAACCATCCACGGGAAATATCCAGCGGGCTGAGAGTTCAATTTACACACACACAAGGCCCAGAGAGAGAGAGAGAGAAACAATCAACAACGGATACTCCATGATACAAGCATCTAGTGACACACAGCAGGTGCAACAAAAAGAATAACTAACCCAAGATAGACTAAAAAACGATACTGAATTAGGGATGCACGCCAGACATCACTGGTCGGATATCAGCCTGAGTGAGCTTGTCTAGTAATCATTCCAGAACTCTAGTATATATCACCCTCGATCTGACAACAACTTGATACGGTAACAGCCACAGCCATATTCAGGAATATATACATACATATGTATAGACTGAGACGTGAAAACAATGCTAATGACACTGTGCCAATTCTGGCCATCAACTGAGCTTTGCTCTATTGTCAAAAAGGGGCCCGAATCTCCTCAACAGGTAGGTAGCAATAAAGCTCCGGAAACGAAAAATGAGAGATCAACTGACACTGACTCACTCTTGGCAATCCAGGGAGCCTGTACAAGTCAACAAGATCAACTGAAGGGTCTCAGGTTCGAGGTCACTGAGTGGAGAGGATCAACTGAAGGGTCTCAGGTTCCAGGTGAGTGGAAGACCATTGATCTGGGCGCCATGCTCCTCCCTGGGGCTCCCAACATCGGTAGCTCCAGGTTCATGGCGTTGAGGCCACGACCCGCCGCAGGCCGGACGAGGGAGAGGGTGACCCATCATGGGTGACCCATCATGGGTGACCCATCATGGGTGACCCATCATGGGTGACCCATCATGGGTGACCCATCATGGGTGACCCATCATGGGTGACCCATCATGGGTGACCCATAGGAAACCATGGGCCATAGCTATCGTCAACTATGTTTGACCCTTTGGCCCATTGCTTTCCTTCAGAGGTGTTCTTAGGCTAGTGTTGTTTTTAACCTATAGGTATCAGTAAATGATTGGTGTTGTTTATCTAAAAGTATTGTCAAAGTACTATTGACCCATCCATGGGCCCTATTGACCATCATAGCACTGATGGTTGCATGGCACTCATGGTCATAAGCCTTAAAAGACGTTGGCTTGGAACACATTCCTTGATACGGGCATTGGCACGCATGTGAACCTGAATGTCTACATTTATACATCCCGGTATGTATATCTAGACACCGTCTTAATAGATCAACTTGACAAATTCGTCGCGCATTCGGCATACATCAAGTATTACCAGGTCTGCCGACCATGACAAGAGCTGAGACCAGCAGCTGACCTCTTTCCAAAGGCCGTCCTGGGCACCAGGGTAGGCCTCTTTGAGAGTTGCATCCCGAGGGTTCGTGGTTGCATAAATACCGTTGTTGATTGCTAGTTGCATATGCGAATATATGCATGTATCTATATATATATATAGGTGTACATATACATGTATCACCAATCCTGATTATTCTTGTCAGCGTGGACATGAATGATGGTTGTCAGCTGCTGCAGTGCTGTCCGTCGTTGGAATACCAAAGCTGTTACGAACGCCGATTCAGCTTGTACGTCATATTGCAAGGTGTATATCCAGGTCATGAGTCACAAAACACGGAATTCTTTGGGATCTTCCAAGGTTTGGGAACCTCCCATCGCTTAGGACCCGTGGTTGGGAACCCTTCCATTGCTTGGGACCCCCATGCTTCGGGCTACCACAAAGATGAGCCCAACACCGGCGCACCTTACGGGCCGTCTTGACCCTGGCCAGCAAATCAGATCTGCCTGGAGGCTGGAACGGTTCCGTTGGTTGATGAATCACATGGTCGATCAAGGTTGGTGAATATAGAACGTATGCATATGTATATGGACATATATATATATATATGCTGGTGTCTTGAAATGGGGGTACCCCCTAGATCATCCAGTTCATTGACCATTGATAGCAATCAACCATTTTCGGGGTCCCCTAGTAGTGACAAGCCACCATATCTATGCACCTGCATTTTACACACAGCAAGAATGACCAGCAAGCGGGGCCAATGGTTGGAGACTAACAACAGTAGGAGTGCGACAGATCAACCATCAAGGTGTGCAACGCTGCGAGGGTAATCTGGTACCGCAAGCCATAACCATGATGGTCTTAACATGTTGTGACCCATCTACTAGGGTTAACCACCACTGGTTTCATAAGGTTTATTTTACTTAAAGCGGAATTTTGAGTTTCATGACATAATACGATCTAATATTGTTTAGTAATTTAATAATGAAATGGTTGAGTCATTTTCAACAAAAAAGATGGGTCCTCAGGACTCGGAATCTCACGTGATGACATCGAAAACCGGGTCTGACAGCTAGCTTCGAAGTCGTAATCATGTGGTTAAAGATGGTTCAATCATAGTTTAACCATGGTTTACTGGTGCTTAACTATAGTTCAACCATAGTTTTACTATAGTTTAACCATACTTTAATGGTGCTTAGACTATAGTTTAACCAAAAATTATGGTGCGTAAACTATGGTTCACCACAATTCATGGTAAAAACATCATCATTAGCCGTCCTTAACCATCATTTAATGATCATTATTTTCACCGTTTGCCATGGTTAAACCATGGTTTATTGCTGGTTAACCATGAATATGCCAGTAAACCATTGTTTTTATAGTTGAACCATAGTTCAATTGTAGTCAACAGTCAAACTACAGTTCAACCATACCTTAACCATAGTTCAACCATAGTTCAACCATAGTTCAACCATAGTTCAACCATAGTTTGCCATAGTTCAACCATAGTTCAACCACAGCTGAACCACCATTCTTTATTGCTGGTGAACCATTCGCCATCGTCGAAGCTCCCACCTGGACGACTGCTGAAACTGCTCTCAGGCCTGCGTGGCACCCAGGGAATTCGGGGGATACCCCAGCACTATGTCCCCTTTATAAGGTATGGCTATGGGTCAATAATTACCAACCAATAGTGGGGGGTAATATATAACTAACAATTTCATAGGGAAAACAATGGTTTACATTGCCGTATCTCATCATGACTATAATGGCTACACAACAGTAAGTACTTCAGGAGGAAAAAAGTTTTGGAACAAACCGTTTTGGTTCTAAGGAATAGCTGAGAGAGTATAGGGTATCTTTTTTTACTCATGCCCTGCGCGCGGCTGCACATGAGGAAGAGCACGTGAAAAGATGTGAGCGCGCGTTGGCGCCGCCACTATAAGGTATTTCATCATGGTAATAGCTGGTTGATAGTTAAACCACCCCTATGAAAAATGTGCTTGTCAACCAACCAACCATCGGTTAATGATAGGAAAAATAAAAAAAATCAAACCACCAACCATAATGGCTTTATAAGAGCAACTACATATATATATATATATATATACCTGTATCCCTTTATGTCATTTCACTCATCAGCTATGCATGACTGAATAGTAATTGTGCTATGTAATTGTCAGTATCATGCATAATACCACTGTAGCCTCATGACTATGATGACCATATAATTGTCAGAATAGCAATAAGTGCAAGGTGATGCTGGGCTATTATGACGTAAAAAGTATGGCTTAGCAGAGGGGTCCCCGACCCACAACAATACTTGATCCCATGGTTCGTACGATCGAGCTCAAGCCACGAATCACCCCGAGTTTTACCAGCTGGTTCAACATCAAAGAGCTGGGGAGGCCATAGCAGCTGAACCCTTCATCCCCGTTGTAGGTGGATCCACAATTCTAAAGCAATGGTAGCTGGGGTTTGCAAACGCTCCACAGGTGTAGTAAATGCCCCTCTCAAAGTGACCCACCATCATTGAAGGAGCTCACAGCTTGACATGTTCGCAAGTGTGGCTGCCTCCAAGGCGATAGTGCCAAAACCAAAGTATCAAAGCGCCCAGAAAAAATGGCTGACGAATCCTTTTTGTATCGGCAAGACCAAACAAGGAGTATTACTGTCGATGGTTAGATCAAATACTTCTTATCTCTGCGAGGCTTCATGGATCAATAAACCACTCAAATCTTTTGCTATAAAGAGCTACTGGTTTCAAAATAGGGGACCCCCCAGTCATCCAAGATTAATCGTTTCTAGAAATAAACCAACCATAGCTTTGGGGTTCCCCAGTGTGAGTATTCAACCATTATGATCCCCTCTTATTCAGCCAAACTATAGATCCCTATAGTGACCAAAAAAAAAGACGACGAGGACTCCATTGACAGTGTCTTCCCACAACCATCCATGGCATCACCAACCAACGCTCACCTTGAGAGGTTCGCCGCGAGCCGATCCTCGACCTGGTACGATCCCTGGAGAGCCATGGTTTGGGATCACCAGCTAGCAAAATAGAACCAGCATCAGTTCAAGTGCACGTTCAAATTCTATAAATGCATATCTTGTCTATAATGTTCTATGAATGTATGTCAAAATTGTCTTCAAGTTTTAAAGTTCTATAAATGCATATATTGTCTAGTCAGAAAAACAGCTCTGGTCAAAGAGTGCTATGGCCGCATGCAAGCCTTTTTTGATCAATGCTCTTGACTAGAGGAGTGCCTTCAAGCACCGCCATGTGGCTGCCAAAACATCGAAGCCGCCCATGCCATCAGATTGAAGTCCCACCCTCGTGCCTCCGCAAAAGCTCCTATGTCTCCTGGTGAGATGTTGTCACAACTTGGGGATCCCCCCAACCTATTGGCTTCTTCAGAATGCTGCTTCACAAGTTTCTGTAGACCTCGCAGGTGAAAATGCGAGGTTGCAACTGGAAAGATATTGCAAAGTAAACCCAGTTCTGCCGTCTGTTGCACTTTCGTATCTGGTCGCTTTCAGTTGAGCCAACAACAACAACAACAACAACAACAACAACACCAACAACTACGACGACAACGACAACCACAACAACAACAACAACAACAACATCATCATCATCATCATCATCATCATCATCATCATCATCATCCTGCTGCTACTTCTACTAGTAGCCATCGCAATCGTCATCATCCGCGCCACCACCACCATCTTCATCGCCGTCCAATGGTCACCATTAAGACCGCCTGTAGTACCCTGCAGCGCTGCCAAGCCTCCACCATGGTGCCTCCAGCGGGCAGGAGTCCACGGCAAGGGGTGCCATACAAACATTGCCAGTGTTGTGAAGAACCTGTATGCTTGGGTCAGTGCTTGGTCACAGGTTTCAGTACTTGGCTATAGTGATATATTTTTTGAGGGAACAGGATTGGAGTTTCAGCAAACGCAGTGAACCTTAGAGAACTACATGCTAGCTGTGATTCCATCATCGTTGCATATTAGGTGATCCAGGCACCTTCGCCACCCCTTCATAGTGGTGAATCATCCATTCACTCGGGGGAAAAACCTCGAGCCATGTCTGAGACACTCAGATTTTCTTGATTCAAACTTTCGGCTAGGTGGTTCATCATATAGTAATGATCCATAGAGTAGGTGGTCCATTTTATAGTATATAATGACTTCAATCATGCGTGTTTTTATGATGATTTTAATAACGGCCTTAACCATGAGATCATAATCACAGGTAATAAGGAGAATGTGCAGTAGCCATTGGAACTACTCTTT
This sequence comes from Symbiodinium kawagutii, assembly GCA_009767595.1. Taxonomy (NCBI): domain Eukaryota; class Dinophyceae; order Suessiales; family Symbiodiniaceae; genus Symbiodinium; species Symbiodinium kawagutii. Next base: position 5,725 of record VSDK01020198.1, on the reverse strand, counting down.
GAACATGAAGAACCTTTTCGTGTCTGTGATCTTTTATTACCCAATCATGTTGTCTTTTTCTAAGGAATAGTAAAAAATCATGTGCAATCAGTAATCTATTAGCACCCAATCATATGTATGTATGTATATATATATATATGTATATATATTTATACAAATACATTACATTTACATAATTACGGTTCACGTATGATCAACGATGCTTGATGTGCCCTGCCTTTCAGCTTCAATCTCTCGGGCCAAGCGTTCCGCCTAGCGCCAACCAGGGCTGGGCAACCATGGGCCTAGGACACCAACCGGGTGCAAACCCAACCACTTGGGTAGCCTATAGAATGCCTATAGAATGTGGGTTTGCACCTGTTCATAGTCTAGGGCTTCCCTGTGGACACCCAGCATTCTATAGGCTATGAACGTACTGAAACACTTCTAAAGCCTGAATTTCGATAGCACAATTCCAAGGAAGAACGGGTGCAACGGCTGCGACGGCATTTCTTCAGATTCGTACAACATGTGGCGCATCAAACCAAGGTTTTAATAGGTCCGCTGGGTGATAGATGGGTTGTGTGTGTGTGCGTATGTATCTCACTATGCGTATGTACGTATGCATGCATGTAGGTATGTATCGATCCATGATCGACAGTATCTATCTATCTGTGCATCTACGACGCATCTGTGCATCTATGTATCTACTGTATCTACGCATCTATGCATCTAGGCATCTAGGCATCCATGTACGTACCTATGTGTGTGTGTGGTTGTTCGTATGTATGTAGCCATGTATATGCGTGTACATGTATATATATATATATATATTATATATAATAAATATATATACACATGAATCTGCAAATGTACACAACAAATTATCTTACCAGCCATCATACTATCATATAAACTTCTTTTAACCACCATTACTCTACAGTTGATATTGTGATGGTGAACCAACCAACCATCAACGGGCACGTGAACCGTTATCACTATCAACCAATGCGATGGAATGGTCGCCCGCGATGCGCTCGCTGTGTCGGCACCTCCTCCCGTTGTCTTCTGGGTATGAGGTTCGGATCCATCTTGGTCACCCGGTCCTGAAGTTGAAGCTGATTCATGGTAAATCCCCTGAAGTTGCAGTACCATTGATGGTAAATCAGCGGCTGTTGCCAGTGGTGGTTGAATTGGTGTTCTATGGATCTACCATTACTACGAACTTCCCAATGCCACGTGTGCAGAGGCTACTGCAACCAGCAACAGGCGCCAACCATCTGTTCAGACAACTTCTTTACCAGCAACGGTTACCTCCTGGCAACTCCTGTGCTCATCTCAAAGGGCATACAGGTACCCCCAGTTCTCAACAGCTTGACATCTGAACCTGTACGCGGTTCACCAGTGGCAGCGAACCCCTGTAGGACTGTGCTGTGGCAGTTCTTATGAACTGCTGGAGGCTTGAAAATGCAGCTCCTCATCGCTGTCCTGGTTGTACTCGGACACTATACCACCATCTTGTGGCAAAGACTCAAGGGCATGGCTGTCAGGAACCTCTGTGGCCGAGGTTACCAGCGGACATCAATGAATCCGTCAATCAAGGATCAAACGATCAATCAACATATCAATCAATCAAATAATCCATCAATTCATCGATCAATCAATCAATCAACCAATTAACCGCTCGATTAAACAATCAACTTGGGGAGTTAATATCACCGAACCCCATGCCAAGGTCACCTTGAATGCTCGGTAATTGGGTAATGAAGGCCTATCCAACAAGCAATTCATTTGCGGCCGGCTTGCCTCATGTAACAATGCTCGTGGCTTGATATCTGTTGCTTGATCAAGCTGTACCTGCAACCCCGACTGAAATCTCAGTCATCTCAGTTCCTGTCTACCCCCTCATCTCTCTCTTCTGGTTTCCTCTCTTCTCTTCTCGTCTGTTCTTGTCCTTCCATTTCTTGCCTTCCGCCTGCACTTCCTTGCTTTGCTGCTTTCTGTCCTCCGCTTATCGTCTTAGTATTTCATCGACTCATCCATTTCTTTCTGTATCGTATAGTTCAACCCTTATTTCTTACTTTCTCTCTTTTGGTCATGTTCGATTTGGCATTCATCAGAATGTTCTTGATCTTCACTTGGTCTGTCAAAGCTTTTTACACAACAAAGTGCTCCACTCCAACCATGCTGTTGTGAATGTTTGTCTTTGCGTTTCATTGACTTATCGATTCCTTTCTTGTGTATCGTTCAAGCTTTTGTGAATGCTGGCATTTGTGGCTTCCAAGTGGTTCCCTTGTTTGCTGCTTGGGTTTCAGTGTCTCTGTCCAGCTCCATCAGCTCTCTGAGTCCCCCCAACTGGCTCACTGACGTGAAGTCTATCACTGCCCGGCGCACCTTCGCAGCTGCAACGGCTGCTTGTTGGTTTCACATCGGGCTGGGCCCACTGCCAAGTTTGCATCAGAAAAATCCCTGAGACCAGAAACAACTGAGACTTCTTGCAGGCTTTGCCCTCGGCCTCCCACACTTCCTTCTAGCGCTGTGAGGTTTGGACACAAAAAAGCAAAAAAACATGCAGCTGTCAGCCATATTAGTTGCTGACCAGCTATCACTAAGCAGCTATCAATCAGTTTCCAGTCCATTCTCAACCAGAGATTAAGCATTCATAAAAATGATTCATCGTGAAACAATCGCCTGATATTTAACAGTATTTGGAAATTACATATCTAATAGAAAATCACTATTGGTTTAGATAGCAATGCAAACTACCAGTGTTGACCACTATTTTGTTTTCGGAAAGCGATCACAACAAGGCTCCCTTTGCTTCTAAGGCCCCAGCCGAAGAGTTCAGACCTGAAACGCGCATCGCCGGTGTGAAGCGCTGCTCCAACGTCGCAACTTGTTGGTGATGCTGGGTTGCTTGGTATCTGTGTAAAGAAATGCATATGTGGATATGTAGATATGGAGACAAATGACTTGGTGTATGACTATTTGAATACAATCCCTCCCCCTTGCTTCAGACCAGAAACCTTGGTTTAGAACCTATACATTTCATGGAGCCCAGAGGGATCTACACCAACCAAGGTTGCACAGTATCCAGCCCCACGGGCATCGCTGCGGGCTCCCGAACTCAGTTGGCACGTCGTGCGCCTGGCTGTGCAGAAGATGAAAAACACAACATCCACAAGTTATCATGAATCAAGCATCATGACTTTTCAGATGAATCAAGCATCCATAATCATCTACAATCTACTGATATGGTGCTTTCTCGAAATAGGGGACCCCCCCCCAGTGGTCATTCAGTTTGTGAACCATACCTTTAATCAACCATAAACCAACCATAACTTTGGGGTTCCCAGTCACTGGCTTGAGAAACCACCATGTACAGTTCTTTAACCATGAGTTTGTTGTTGGCAATCCCCTATCATCAACCATTATAAACACCAGTCATTGTAATCCTCAGTCATCATAATCCCCAGTCATTAAAATCCCATTATTAAAATCTTCTATTAGCATCCCTTTTCATCAACCATTCGAATCCTATTATCAACCATTAGAATCCCCTCTAAAAATCTGCAAATCCAATCTCCCCAGTAATTCCTTGGCCCGGCCTGCAACGACTCGACCTCCTCGCTAGCCAGGAGAAGCGTTGGAATCACCTGGAGACCGTCGTTGTTGGTGCTGCTTGAAAACACGGGGGGGGCGCTCAAGCCATTGGGGACCGAAAAATGGTTGGTTTATTCGCATAAATGGTGGTTTCTCAAAATAGGGAGCCCAAAAAATGGCTGGTTTATTTCTACAAATAGTTCATAATGAATGATTTGGGGGTACCCCTATTTTGAGAAACACCCAAATGAGTAGTACAGGGTGTTTCACATGGTTGTATCTGGGATAATTTGGATATGGTTCAATTTTCCCTGGCTTTGTACAGCCACTTGGGTGTTTCTCAACCTGGGGGACCCTTCAAATCACTCTTTGACTATCTAAAACAAACTATTCCGGGATGATGTGTGGGTCCCCAAAATTTGAGAACCACCCAAATGACCAATAGACTTAGACAAGGTGACAGGACAATTGCTCAAAATGCCGGAGCAAAGCGCTGACTAAAGATGGCCGATCTTTGTTTAATACGTTCATCATGATGTACCATGTTATGAACTAATACCAAACAAAAATAATACTGATTCAATGGTGCAACTCGAGGTCTGCAATGTTGGGAAATGCAAGCAGGGGCTGTTCTTGGCCATCATCCTGCTCTTCAAACATTGGAAGCGCGGATCAAGCCGGGCATTTCATAGAGACTAGCTGCTTCGAGCGCTGCTGCATATCCAGGCCTCTCCGTTGGTCCTCAGATCTCTGGCATCTTGCAAAACAATGCTACCTTAGCCCCAAGCCGTGGCCATCCTTGGCCACCGCCCAGCACAACAAACAGCTGCTGCATCTGTTCCTCTGTGTGTTTGCCCTTTTTTGGTGCTACAAATTTTGTGGCTTTTACTAGATCTTTTTTGCAAGCAAAAACACAAGGTTGAACTAGACAACAACTAAAAACTAGACTAGATTAGACCGGTGAAAAATGAAATGATTGAAATCGAGAAAAAATGGTGCCATGTAGGCTTCTTTTAGCGTGAAAAACATATGTAAAAGTTCTCGAGGGTATACGACTGATAAGCAGTGGAAACCTTTGACATAGCCTTCGCTGAACCAGATCAAGCCCCTCCAAAATAGTATTTACACTTATCATCTAAAAAAACTGCACCCGCTGCCCCCCGCGCGGATGCCCTAAGCACACCAGTATCTTGACAACACAAGACAAAGCTGATCCATGCAAGGAATCCATTGCAACATGAACTTTTGGGGTCACAAGCTTCGGAAACTGGGAGCAAAATAGGGAAAGTCCGTAGGATTCTGTGGTTGGCGGCTCATCTTGCTGCTGACCCTCCTCTAAATTTCTGCATTTCACAGGCACTGCTGTGGTTTTCCGTCGCGACTGGAAGTCGCTGATGCGTCCAAGGTACAAGTAGTGCTGTGATCTTGTGAACAGCTATGAAACAAACCTGGCCGCAGCACGGTGAAACCACCAACCAGTGGCCCCTCAAGAGCCTAACCGCATCAGATCCTATCATTGTATGCTTTCTCCCTCGTTGGCGTTCCGACTTACACAGAAACATATATGCTCAAGCTTGCCTAGAGTCTGGCTCATGTCACATCCACTGACACTGACGTACCCAGGAAATCCTCAGGTCATACAGTCAGACTTGCTGACTGCAATACATCTCTAGGTGTTCGTTCATGAAATCCCCATGCTTGATTGCAAGGTCTCATTTTTGGCTTCCCAATGGACCCACTCTCTCCCGCAGGCCGGGCCTTCATAAATGCCCCCGCCAACGGTGCGGACACGAACGGTCCTGCTTCTCCGTGGCTGGGCACAGCATGGTCGGCTCACAGCCGTGACCTACAATGGTTATATAATAGTCTCCGGGTCTACTGGTTGATGAAGGTTTCTGCTGTTTAAGGATGATTGCGTTTTTTTGGTCTATAGTGGCTGATTCATGTTGATTCGCGAGCTACCAAAACCTCTACTACCAACGATCAACCAGGGGGTTGAACGTGGTTAACAATGATAAATTGCATGAGTTAACAATGATCAACCAGGGCTTTGCTAAGTGCTCCATTCCATGAGTTTCTCAATCGGTCGGGAATAGTAGTTAGTGCACCCCTCGCCTAACTTTCATCCTACGGTGCGCTCAGG
>VSDK01020183.1:13093-27519 GCA_009767595.1 Symbiodinium kawagutii | reverse complement strand
CCCCTCCCCACCCCCCCCCAGCCCCCCGGCCACCCCCCCCCAGCTGTGCCCTTCCAAGCCACGCGCCAGGTACTGCAGCCACATGATGGCCAGCGTCACGCAGCTGAAGACGTTGCCCGCCTGCACCCAGCGCTTGCTCCAACCGCAGAGGCAGATCACCTCACTGCGGACCACGGGGGTCGGGGCTAAGGCGGCGGGTCCTGGGTGAGTTGGTTGGGTTGCGTTGGTTGGTTGCGTTAGGTTGGTTGAGTTGAGTTGAGTTGGGTTGAGTAGAGTTGGGTTGAGTTGAGTTGGTTTGAGCTGAGTGGGTTTCTTGGTTATACCTAGCAGGATAGCTGATGATGATGATGATGATGATGATGATGATGATGATGATGATGATGTTTCAAGCAACTTTGAGATGTTGCCCAGTGAACAAGCAGTCGATAAAACTTTGCACCCAGACATTCTTGCTGCAGTGTACGGTATACAACCCAACTTACATCAGGGCAGCACCACTTCGTACCAAGTCAATTTTCTCGCCATCACCGTTGAGTACTGTTGCATTCACAGCATACCCTCTGTACACCTCATGATTGCAGGCATTGATTATGTCCCTGCCTGGGATTACCTACAAGTTCGAAGCCGGTGCATGATTATTTCAGTGAGATTAAGTACCAGTTCTGCGAGCATACGCGTATATTTTGCTTATGCAAACAAATATGCGCACATCTATGAACAATAATCAGTTGTAGAACTATATAGAAATAAAATATATATATATATATATACATAGATATGGAGATGTAAATGTCCGTAATTGTAACTCCATCTATCCAAATAACCATGCTAAGAAATCCATTGTTGGCAACCACTTACTCAGCAGCTGTTCACCGTCGGCCAGCCAAGGTGCCGCCAACATCATCGAGAAGCTCAACACATTCACCTGCCAGTGCTCTGGTTCGAATGCAGGATGTCATTCTGCGAAGCTATACGCACGCATCCATAGATGTGTTGATGTAATCATATGAGGGTTTCTCAAAATGAGGAACCCGAAAAATTGGTGGATTTATTTCTATAAATGACTCAATGACTAATATTGGATCATTTGGGGGTACCCCCATTTTGAGAAACCACCATAGGTATCCCCCTTTGAAATTAGGGAGGTGGGGTTGAGGTTATCATTTTGTAGGGGCCGTTGGTTTATTTTTCTACTAAATGTCATGGCTATGCTGTCTCTACGTTTTGCGAAGGCCAGGTTGCTCTCGGTCTCCCTGGGGAACAGCTGCTCAAAACCAGTTGAAAATCACTACATAATGAGTGTGTCCCACCACACAATGGTCGAGGCACAAAACCAGCTCAGTTTTCAACACAAAATTCAGCAGGTTGCATGGCTCTACGTTTTCTCAGGTCCCAGTGCCACATGCTGGTTGCCAAAATTGGCCCTCTACGTTTTGCGAAGACTAGGTGGAATTTAGGATTCCCCAGGAAATGTATAGCACCAGAAATCCATTCTACAAAGTGTATCAAATTTGGCCTTAGCCTCCCCCATTTCGTAGAGGAAATTCCAATGGGGACCCATATGTATATATATGTAAACGGCACACGAGCAATCGTGGTTTTCCACCATACCCCAGGGGCGCTTGAGTGATAATGCCGTGGAATGGCCGCAATTGGTAACCCTTTGGTTCCAATTTACACAGGTCCCCAAACATTTAAAAATAATTTGCCATGGAACGCATTGTGGAGCACTCAACTTCATGTTTCACAAGAAGCAACACCGCAACACAACCACACCGGGACCCACCGAGAAACTCCTCAATCCTCCTTGTGTGTTTCCGTTGTGTATGTCTTTGTGCGCGCTTCAAGTGGTCCCAGTCCGAGTCGATTCCGCTTCTTTCCGGACATCATTTCTTCGTCATACACTACTTTCCATCTATATCCCATTTGCACATAAAGCATGAACTGAGATTTCTCCTGAATCTTCGTGAGCGAATTAGCCAACATGGCTTGGCCGTTCACCCAAAGGAGCTCACCATGCCCTCGTTCAAGGTTTTCCCTTAAACTCAGAGCTTCTATGCTTGACCGTTTCTCAGCCCCCTTGATTACCGGAGTAGCCCTGAAGATTTTATCATAGAGATTACGGGCATCCGTGACAAGGTAGCCTGGGGTTTGTTGAACAGCTTTATCAACTGAAAGGTCCTGAACTCGAAGCCCTCTCATCTCCGCCCAAAGTATACGAAGGTAGCTCAAGTCGTCTTCGCCGTTGAGACTCGCAATCGTCTCAGCGCATGCTGGGGATCGACATGTTCTTTCGATCTTGCCAGAGCGCCAATAGATAGGAGTGAGATTGGTTTCTTGACCCTGTCGTAGTCGATTATCAGCCATACCTATAAAGATACCCTCAGTGCTATCCGTTCCGTTGGGCCGGTTGGCCCATGCTGCATCTGTCCAAGCAGCAAGAACCAACTCTTTGGAATCCGAGAAGTTGTGAATCCTGTATTTCAAGTGTTTCCATTTCTTCACATCTCTAACCAGCTTATTAGCCCGATTAATATCACCAACCGTACTGACCGGAATACAAGTAATCAGAAAATTAACATCAACCGAATACAAAAAGCAAGTTTGACCACACAACCAAGCAAGACTACCCAAGGTTCCTCTCAGTGATCGTTTCTCCTCATCCGTGGTTTGAAGTTCTTCCATCCGCGACCTATCTTTGGAAATGTGAATCTCCTGAACGTCATCGATAAACTTCGTTTGATCCAGATCAATACTGTAATCCGCATTCTGGTGAACATGGATACCACATTGGATGAAATCCGAATACTCCCACGTGCCCCACTTAAACTGGTTTTGAATCTGTTTCATCAACCGATCATGAACAGCATCTCCGTCTTTACCACCAAACATAAAATCATCAACATGACCATGGATAATCGAGCGAACCGTAGCTTTGTCATCAACCCAAATCCAACAACAAGGTTCCGTCCGTAATCTTTGGTAACCAATACTTTCAAGAAACTTGCAAATGGAAAAATACCAGTGGAGGGGAGCTTGAACCAAACCGTAGGCAGCCTTCTTCATCAACATGGGTGTCCCTTCACTCACACCAAGACCCGTGCATATTTCATCAACAGGACGACACCAAATCTCTTCATCCAAGTCACTTCCCTGCAAGAAAGCCCCTGAGATGTCCCCCTTAGCTAACCGCATCCTGTTCCAGGCACAGAATTGGAAAAACAATTGCCTTCCCGATTTCGTAGGAGTAGGAGCCGAGGTTTTCCGATGTTCGTATTGGGGATCTTGGTAGCCCAAAACAATAGCTCTAGCCTTGGGTTTTCTACCCCCTTGATCTTGATACTTCTCATCATACTTCCAAGTCAGTAGCCACCGCATTCCCAAAATCTGGTTTTCCGAGGGTTGTTTTCCTTGTACCTTTTGAAAACATTCCGCCGCCAAAAAGTTCCGTACTTCGGTGTCCTTTGCCTTCGCAAACTGTTTCGCTTCATCAATGGTTAAGTGTTTCTCGTGGACCTCAACCTGACGCCTCTTGATTTGACTAGCCATGTAAGCCTGTGGGTTTTCCATGAACTTTTGAAGACCTCTCTTGGACGCGGGAAAATCAATGGGAATCTCATAAGCCAACCGGTTGTCCTCATGAGCATAAAACCCTTCATGGTCAGCCACAAGATCATCATCATCCTCATCCATCGGAACATCTCTGCTGGTAACCCCCCTACTACCACTAGCAGGTTCCCGGGAATCCTCCATACCAACCGGTTCCTCACTCTCTCTCTCAGCCCTGGTACCCAAACCATGTCCTTGATCACTAGGGTCACCCAACCGAGCCTTTTTGGTCTTCCTAGTCCTAGGAAACTCTTCTTCACCACCAGGAATCTGCACCGGAAATTCTTGAGCAGTTTCCCATTGTCCATCACTGGGTTTCTCATGCGAAATGTCTATGTAAGGTCGCCCCTTTCCCCCCTGAACAATGGAAGTCATGGTCCAGGGAATTTCCATAGGCCCCTTACACTCCTCAATCTGAACTTCTAAGGGATTAGCCATCCTGAGTTGTTCCGGGGCCGCACGCAACAGCCTACCAGCCCGATACAACCACACCACACTGCCCGGCCGAAGTATCCCTTCCGAGTCCCGACGTGTCTCCGTTGCCAGCACCCGGGCTGGTCCGAGAAAACGTCCAACATGCTGCATCGTCTTCTCCTTGATGGGCACTTGGTTGCGCCAGTAGTATACCAAATCACCTGGGGCGAAAACTTGGGATCGTCGATAACCCATTCGTTCTGCTCGCTCCAGTCGTCTTTTGGCCTGTTCTTCGGAAAAGGCCTGTTCTGCTTTGCATCGGATTTTGTGATTCTCTTTGAAACCCCCATCATCGAGTAACTCCGGGCCAACAGGTTGAACCGTACCGTCTTCAAACAAATGGTTGTGCTCATCAGGATTCCGACCCATAGCATGTTGAATAGGGGAATAACCTTTGTACAAATCCCGACTGTTCATGACCCAAAGAGCCCTACCCAAAACTTCCTCAGGTTCTAAGTCCGGATAATCAGTCATGAGGGTCTCCATCATTCCCTTGGTGGTTTTGATAGCTCCCTCAACCAAACTGATTTGCCAGTGAGCCTCAGCCGGAATGGGTTGCAGTTCAATCCCCCTGTTCATGGTATATTCATCAGCCGCTTTACTCATCATAGGGCCCTGGGGATCCGTTCTGATAACCTTGGGTTGGCCAAAAATTGGTAACCAGTTCTCCTCGAAAACACGACGCATGGTTTCCCACTTGGTATCATTGGCATTGTTGTAAGAAACAACTTTACCCATCCTGAAGTGGCTACCTTCATCAACAAAAAGAATGAAGTGCATCTTTTGTTTCGTGGTAGGATGACACCAACTGCCCATGTCCATTTGCACCCTCTCCCACTTCTGTGGGGCTGGTTCCAAGGTCGCAAACTTCCTAGGATCCCGCTGTTTCCGAGTTTCACATGTGTGGCATGTCCAGTGTTTGGCAACAAAGAGAACCTTGGGAGAAGCACCACGTTTCGTCAAAGCATCAACTAAATGTCTCATGCTACCATGACCCGTGGAGTTGTGTATATGTTGTATCTTTCTTTCAATCTCCTCCCTTTCCCCTTCTTGAAACTCAATTTCATCTGAGTTCCCTTGGTCCTGGCTCATGTCCACATCCGCTGCGAAAGCCGTGTCTTCGGCATGTAGAGCTTGGATGGTCCTGGACCAGTGTTCATGTCTGGAGAGTGAGTCAATGACTTTTCGCACAAACGGCACGGTGTAGCGCGCTGTGTGTGCAGTTTGTCCAGCTTCACATTTTCCCCGTTCATGATTTCGTTGGCATCGAAGATTCAAGTGTTGTAGTAGAGCTTCACTCCTAGTAGCCACTGTCCAGCCCTTACATAACGCTTTCTGTTGATCCTTCGTCCGAAGCCCCACAGCACACCCGTGGCATGTCACCTTTTCCAAGTGCATCTCACGAAGGAATTGTTCGACTTCGGGAAGCTTCCAAGCTTCCGATCGCTCAGAAAACTCCCAATGCACTTGTGTTCCCAAGCGATGTGCATATCGAGCCACTTCCATTGCACCCTGATACTGAATCCTAGCCTGTTGTTGTTTCTGTTCTAAATTTTGTCGCTGTTCTTCCGTCCTACGATTGAGTCTTTGGAGGGGGCAAAAAGGCCCACAAGTGCATGAGATCCACAGGTTTACCGGTCTATGGTACTTGATAAGTTTCTTGGCAAACTCAACTCCTTGTCTAGTTTCCAAATCACCCCCATTCCACTCACTGCACCGAACAGCCGAACCGGGACCAAACCTTTTCAAAACTTCACCACTCAACAAACTATCCGAGTAACAAGCCAACTCCATCAACAACGGTCTCCCATGTTGAACCAATTTCGTCCATTGACCAGTATACATGTTGTTGTGGGGTTGCCAGTCTTGGAAGATTTGAGTTGCCAAGGCCTCGGAAAGTTCTTCCTCCCGATCCATGCCACTCACATCTCGCGACGTTCCTTGTGCTTCATGGGTTCCTGGTTCTGATCCTTCTCCTTCTCCAACTGTTCGATCTTCTGACGCAACATAGAAATCTCCTGGTCCTTGTTCATCATCATTTCGAAGCTTCCGCTGTCGATGGACTCCGTGCCGATGGAGCTCGCTTTGGATGAGCGTCCTCGGTACTGGCTCACCTTCTTGGTCTTCTCCTCGTGTTCGTTGCGAAGAAGCCACTGGGCCAGTCGCTTCAACCTCCACCCTGACTCCGGTTCCTCCTGGTAGGACTGGATGATCCACTGGGCATATCCTGGTTTCTCCTGTGCCACCTCCTGGAACGTGAGGTCCCCATACTTGCCGAACCCCACCATCTCTCCTCCTGTCGCTGGAAATTGCTCCACAATGGTCTGCTCGCCGATTGCGAACAGACGAGCAATGGTCATCTTCTCGTCCACCTTGGCTCCAAGGTTGCGCACATACTCCTGGATCTGTGCCTTCTTCTTGGACGCAGCCTTGAGCTCCTGCATCATTTTGTGTAGTTGGTCTCCTTGTTTCTTGTCCTCTTGGATGTCCAACTCTTGCCACATAGCCTTCATCTGGAGAATTGTCCAAGACTTGGGAACACGGGTGCCAGCTGCTTCCAACCGCTGGATCCACTCTGCCTTGGTCAACTCCGGCATGATGTGCTCTGGTAGGACACGAACGTTGCGATGCTTGAGCAAGAATGGTCTTATGTGCACAACATGTGGTGTCCGTGTGTGTGTGTGTACGCATGTTGAGGCTCCTGTTCCTTCTCCTTCGAACCCTCATGATTATCATGAAGTTGGTGCTCACACATCAAACACAGTCCATCCCGAACAGACTGCAACTGACACAAACTACATTCGCTATATAGTTGTGATTCGCAAAAACTCTGGATCAAAGGTTTTCCCTTGATCCCCCCCGGTCCTACCCCACTCACGCTCCCCTGGTCAACTACACCTTTTGTAGCTTCCATTCGGCCAGAGGAGTCATGTCCCTATTCAGCATCCAGCGAAGTGAACGGAGTGCCTCTGGGTCTTCCCCGCTCCAAGAGGTTTCCGGTCAAGGGCATGAGTAGGTGTCCATTGTTGGCCTCTTCCAAGTCCACTACAACACTGGGATTGATCTTCTTGTAGATAATCTTGTTCTCTGAGAAATCAAGTACTGCTCCCAAAGCTCGTAGTGACTTTCTTGAAACCAAAACTGGTTGTCCTGGGGTGTCATGGACATGGATCTCCATGCACCCGGCTTTGTCCCCTGCCTCCATCTTCATCTTCACTGTCGAGATGCATTGGCGTCTTGCTCCATTGCCAAACTTGAAAATGGGGCGTTGGTCGGTGTTGATGACCATATTGGTTTGGCCATCCTTCTCGAGGTTGACCTTCATGATCTCTTCTAGGGCTTCTGCCGAGCCCAACGTCGACGTGGCTCCGGAGTCAATGACTCCCATCCCAGGCCTCACTGTTCCAATGGCCTGTTGAGCTTCTTCATTGCTCCATCCAGCAAAGTCCTCAATCGTCGCAACAAAGGCAATCTCCGCAGACTCTTCCGCCACCTTTGCCTCCTTGTTGCGAAGCGGGCAGTCTGCCAGCTTGTGGGGACCCTTGCATTTGAAACACTGCAAGGGTGGACGTGCAGTGCTTGCGCCACCTTGCCCTCCACCTCCTCGGACAAAAGGCTTGGGAGGGTAGAAGTTCCTTCCAAGGCGCAACTGCTTCTGCTTCCACCTTGCCTCACGCAGCGTGGCTTTCTGCTGCTGGATGACCGCATACGCGGACTCAATCTTCTCCTGCTCCACCGTGTAGGCCTCCTGCTCATCTTCGTTCCATCGGCTAACCTCATCGTCTCCTTGGTCAGCCAGCAGAGCTTCTAGATCAACTTCTTCTTCAAGTTCTGCTTGCAAGGCCGTGCCAAACTTCAGTTTGTCACGCTTCATCAGGTCTTGATCTGACCACTGTTCTCGCAAGGCCTTTCCCACTGTCCTCGTTGAGAACTCACCTCTAATCGAGGCAAGGACATTGCCTCGTTCATTCACATCGAGGCCAGCTCTGTTCAAGAGCAGAAATCCTGCCAGGAACTCTGGTATGAACACTTCTTCTGAAGTGTCCCACTCATCTGGAGGATCGTAGTCTGAGGACTTCCAAGTTCCTTCAGACCACCCTCCATGCCAAGATCCTTGCCATTCCTGCCAGCTCTGCTCCGTCGCTTCGTCCTCATCCTCTTCTTCGTCAAGTCGGCCATCTTCTCGAAATGGTCGATCACTGCCACTTCCGCCATACCAGGATCTTCCCGAGTCCCAGTTCCTTCGTGTTTCCCTGGACCATGACGTTCTTTTGGGCTCACCATCCTCATACTCCTTCTGCACCTTCCTCAGCGAGGCTGAGGCTTCCCATAGCGCTTCAGCATGACGAGTGATCCAACTCGTCATCCCCTCCCCCTTCTTGCGTCCCATGTTGTAGAAGAACTTCATCACATGTCTACTCGCTTCTATCAAACTGGGTCTGGAGAGGTTCTTGTCAAGGAATCCCAATAGCTGGTACACGCCCCTGGGGTGGGCCAGCCATTGGGGATCTCGAAGGTTCTGGGTCCTCACTATTGTCTTGGCGACTCCTGTCAACTCCTTCAGAAGTCGTGGTCCTGCTAAGTACCGCTTGTGATACTCGAAAGACATCCAGTATTGTATGGCTTCCTCTTTGTATAGTGGTAGCAGTTCTGGGCTTCCATCGAATTGTGGTACACCGTCTTTGTTCCGCTTGATTTCATTGTCCATCATCGCCTAAGGGCTACCGATGTCACTCCCAAAGTAGTCAATCAGGTCAAACTCAACCTAGTAGCTTCTAGCTGAACCAGGCTCCGGCTGCCATGTAAACGGCACACGAGCAATCGTGGTTTTCCACCATACCCCAGGGGCGCTTGAGTGATAATGCCGTGGAATGGCCGCAATTGGTAACCCTTTGGTTCCAATTTACATATATATATATATATATATGCTTAGTATGACACGCTGATACGTATGTCGGGGGTTGCTTAAAATAGGGAACCCCAAAATGCTTGGTCTATTTCTACAGGTTAGAAACCCCCAATACACATCTAGAAAGGGACGCTTTTGCAGATCATCCCAGGCTACAATCCAAACTCACCCATGCAGCCTGCAACCAGGATTCCCCATCATCAAATGTCAAATATACCCTGAAGATGAAGTTGATACCCACCTAAATACATTTTCTAAAACACTAAGAAGTGATATATGTATATAAATTTAAATGAATGTGTATATGTATATATACATAGATATGTATATTTACGTCTATATATGTAAATATATACATAGATATGTATATATACGCATCGTTGTACAAATAGATGTATAATTAGATATAGACACAAACATCACAAACATAAATATTACACACGTCCTACAACTTAGAATGCACGAAATGCATTCCCATAGCAGAATCGGCTTCAAGATCATGAAGCCAATCACAATCATATACAACAACAAACAATACTACTCGGCAACTGCTACATCACATAATAGGATCATTATGGATATTAGAAAAAAACAGGTGGTTGTGTGTCAAACATTCTGTAACCCCTTCTCTTCACATAAGATCACATATGAGGTTCAAATGTTCACTGAAAAGCACTCTCTGTTGCGATATGTTTAAGCATCCACATAGTTTGTCCATAAATGCTGGTACCTACAAACCAATAATTAATGATCATCATTAGTAATTAGGAAACCAACCCGCTATAGGGGTACACTATTCATGGACAAACCCACACGACTTTTATTTGTTGATTATTGAAATGCTTGGTTAAATGTTTTTTGTTGGATATTGGCGTTTGAAATGATTGGTTGGTTGGTTATTGACTCTTTGTTGTTGATTATTGATTGTTGGTTGATTATTTTGCAACTTGTTCAGGAACATTGGCATTCAACACATTAGATCAATAGATAATTGACTGGTTGATGTGAAAGACAAAATATACGAACATATATATATATATCTATAAAAAAATAAAAATACATATATCAACATCTACACATGTAATTATATGCATAGTTGTGATTACGAATATATACATATATATACATATATATATATGTAATATATGTATTATTTTACTACCCATCCTGTCCCGCTGCCACGTGTAACTAACTTCTTTCCCCAGGGCACATCTGGGATGCTCAAGGCAAAGACCAGGACCTCAGATCGACCGAGCTGGGTGCCTGGTGCTCCCCTGAGGACCTGTTGGGTCACAGGAAGGATGGTTGAAGCAATGGATAATAGTGGTCTACTAGTGGTTAGTGCTTAATAGTGGTTTACTAGTGGTTTACTAGTAGTTTACCAGTGGTTTACTAGTGAACAAATGGTTGTAACCAGTGGTTTGCTACTACTTCATAGTGGTTTACGAGCTGTTAGTAACGGTTTTTGAGTGGTTACTGCTTTCACTGAAAAGTAATGGTTAATTTACTAGGGAGGGCCATTTTTTTAGGGAATTTATTTTTTTTAGTTTGGGGAATTTTTCTTTTTTTCCTTATCCCTTATCCCTGTTGCTTTCCTGCTTTTCTGCTTCTCCGCTTTCCTGCTTTTCTGCTTTTCTGCTTTCCTGCTTTTCTGCTTCTCTGATTTCCTGCTTTTCTGCTTTTCTGCCTCTCTGCTTTTCTGCTTCTTTGCTCCTCTGCTTCTCTGCTTTTCTGCGTTTCTGTTTCCTTGTTTTTTTGTTTCTTTTTTTTCTGCCTTGCAGAGGCAAGGCAAACCTTAAAACTCCTAAACCTTAAAACCCTAAGACCCTAAAACACCTAAACCTTAAAACACCGAAACGCTGAAAGCCCCAAACCCTCAAACCCTGAAAACCTTTAAAGCCTTAACCCTAAAATTTCAAACCCTAAAACAGCCCTCCCCGCTATCATCCATCATATATATATCAGATCATCATCTACCATTTTTCTTAATCATATGTTCTATGTGATTAATTTCATCTCTTGTTATGCATGGGGATCATTTCTATCAGATCATCTTGCATCATTTTTCCTACCTTTAGATTATATGTGATTTATTCTCATCTCTTGTTACGCATGGGGGGGCTGCGCCCTCCCCCAAACCCCCCCGCTTGATCACAACAATCACCAACAGCAACAATCACAACCATCACCAACAGCAACCATCCACAATCACAACAATCACCAACAGTAACCACCTACCACCAACAATGACCAACAACAACAACAAACGCAATTGCAGCAGGCTTTGCCAATGGGGGGGTTTTGCCCAACATAAACAACATGAACCACCCCCTCCTTTATGGAAGTGTGAAGCACCGACATCTATCAAATAATCTTGGAAGTAGGAGTCTGCTTTCCCAAAATTCAGCAAATACCATGCAAAGTAGGAGTCTGCTTTCCCAAAATTCAGCAAATACCATGCAAAGTAGGAGTCTGCTTTCCCAAAATGCACCAATACTTTGCAAAGTAAGGACTTATTTCCCCAAACGCAGCAAATACCATGCAAAGCAAGATGCTTATTTCTCCACATGCAGCACATACCACGCAAAACACGAGGCTGACTTCCCAAAATGCAGCAAATACCACGCAAAATGACAGGTTCTGGCTCGAAACTGCTGCAAATACCAGGGGAAGGGCTCCAGGTAAGGAAAAAAAGAACAAATTCCCCAAACTAAAAAAAATAAATTCCCCAAACAATTTCCAACCCATTTACTAGTGCTAATAGTGCTTCATAGTCGTTAATGCTTCACATGATCTGGTTTGAATTCATTAATGATGTACCCTCACAGCTGCTTAGTTTATATCGCGAGATGGTTGGCAAGTACCCCCGTTCATGGATACATCGATTGAGGTGCCTATGGCCTAGGATGGTTCACTTAGCTTAACTTGCTGCCACTTGGGATGGTCCCCAGACAGCCAACAAGTAAAGGTCTGTGGGTGCTGTTCACTGCATGGCAGCGCTTCAAACCATCCAAACAATGAATTTCAGTACACAGATTCTGGAGCTCAACCTGACATCACCAGGCCAATTGTTTCAACTCATCCTAAACAATGCGTGCTGAGGTGAGCATCACAGGTAGGCCTGCTCCTGCCTTTTAGGTAGTGACAGGAAATGAATGGTAGAGAGGCATGTGAAAATGCGTGCCATTGAAACATCCGCAGGGACCGTTCTTAATCTTGGTTTACGATGAAAAGGGGCTGACAGAATCACTTGCTTTCCGAAAGTGCCAACTCCCAAAAGTGGGTCACCCCTCTATGGTTGTGAGGTTTCCTGGTTTCGGTGTGGTGTGTATTTTTCCTCGGTTTTGGGGGGTGCTGGGTCGTCCCCTGAAGGTTGGGAAGGATTGGTGAAAGCTTGCAAAGTACGACGCTCCACTTGATAACTTGACTTCTTGTTCATGCGATACTTTTGGGTATTCACATCAGCACCACCAAGCCCTGCGGTTTTCTCTTCCCCTCGATGATCATGCCCAGCTTTCCGTAAGCATGATTCACAGAGACCCAAAGTCATGGAGCTCAACACCAACTTTGGAATTTTGTCTCCAAGGGACCAGCAGCACGGCAGAGAGGTAGACGTGCATGTTCAATGGCATGAACTCCATCCACGAAGGAATGAACCAACTGAGTGCAGCGGAGACAGAGACTCCCGGCTTTTGCTTGTTGAGTTCTAGGGAGTGTTCCAACAGTAACCATCACTAACCATCATTGACCATCACTTGACACTTTGCCTATATCAAATCAACATGTTGAACCATAAATACCAACCATGAAGCAATCATGTTTACCCATGACTAGCCATCATTGACAATCATATGTAAGCATTGATTATCCCGAATGTGAATCAAATTATGTACTCTAGTAGCAGCCCGCCGGTGGCAACTAATTGACCGATGTCTGTGATAGGGCTTGGCTTTTGTTTCATATATTATATAAGTCAGGAAGAGCCATATCGCCAATCCTCATGTCCAAAAACGTTTGGGACTGATGTATTGTATAGTATGCAATGTGAGTCGAAATCAAACCAGTCTCTGAACTAGATGCATTTTGCTTATCCCAATGCAGGTTGCATAAGAAGTGTGCAGACTATCCTGGCTTTGCTGTGCTGGAGAAATATGTATATATATATATATTTAGTATGTGTTTTTTGAAAAAGATATATATATATAGTATATATGTTTTTTTGATTTACACCTGTTCTACCCACTGTAGAAAAAACTTCATTTTGTTGAGATTCTACCAAGCAATTCTACACATCCAGTATATTTATCAAGATATTAACAGCGAAGAACTGCTGCTTCAAAGAGTGTTCAGTTGAGCAACGTTAACAACCCATCAGCAAAAGGACGCATATTTCCATAAAGGACGTTTGTGCTCTCCTTTGCATTGGGGAGCCTGATCGGTTCTCTTACCGCTCAATGCTCAATGGTCCATGAATCTGCTCCTACCCCAGAGACGTGGTTCCACCACCAAACCCTCGTGTATCCTCTGTGATTTGTGGAAAAATGTTGGCGCTATTCTAAAATGCTCTGCTCCAGCAGTCATTTTTGGGTCTGGTAGTTGCTTTCTGGCGCCCGCTTTCACCCCAAACCTCCACGTTTGTGACACCGGACACCTCATGGAAAATGATTTGGATGAACTATATCATGCGTGATTGCACTGCGCCACTGGTGCGGGAAGTTGTCCAAGTAGAGCATGGAAATCTCAGCATTGGTTATAGAGGTGTAGCATGACTATGGTTGGTACAATCTGATTTGTGTGGCTCTTTGGACCACTTTTACCGTCCAAGCTGAGCAAAAAAAGTCTCAACTTCCACGGAGATACAAACAGGTGATCTCCCCACAGATTGATGAGCGAAATGAGCTGACAAAATGTGATGTGGCCATGAATTTGCGTGGATTTTTTGGGCAGTCCCTTCATTCGATCCCATTAAAACCATCCCCTGCAGCCCCGTGAATGATACTGCGAGGCGATGCTGTGCTCCTAACCACCTGATGGTTGCATGGGTTTACGGCACAGCCATCAGGGGCGGTCATTGCTGCTACAAATCTATACCCCATGACCTGTTGACAGTTCATTGCTGTTTTTGGTGAACTGCTGACCGATCATGAAAAATTGGCGAATCATTTGTTTATACTGCCAAACTTGAAGTCATCAAGCTTTGGTCATATTGAGGTACAGTCCAACAGAAATTGTCCCGTGGAAATGCGCAGAACATGTGGCGTTGAGTGCAGTGCATGTCAGCTCTATATTTACGAATTGACAACCCATGACATGTTTGGGTATCAAATGGCATCAGTTTCTTTCAGGGGGGAAAGCCTCGATTCACCCCTTGGTTCTCATGACGTTGGGGGCCCTGCAGATTGTTCATTCGGCGGCCAAGTTGCGTCAAGAACCG
>VSDK01020183.1:2871-13046 GCA_009767595.1 Symbiodinium kawagutii | reverse complement strand
AAGAACGGCTCTTCCATATTTGGCCCCCGATTTGTTTCACGGCGCCGGGTGCTCCTTGGTGCGGTGCGTGGCCTTCTAAGAAGGGCATACACCGGCTGCGGCTGTGTGTCAAAGGCCCTTGTCCTGTTCACATCCCAAAAAGGAACAGTATGGTATAGGCAGTATAGGCTTGTTGTTATTTTCACACACCAATCTTTGTGGATTAGTTGGTATTCATACTCAGACTACTTCGTCATTGCTGGATATCATCCTCTGCTTAACCTGGCACTAAAGTATGAAAAAAAAACGCCACTTCTTACTTGGCAAACACACTGCTGGTTCCACCCGGTAGGGCCGCTGTGGCATTGGACCATCAAGCAAGGAAACAAATCAATTTCAATGGTTTCCAAATGTTACCAAGCTTCAACATGAGAGCTGGTCCTCAAACATATTTTGCCTCAAAATATTATACCAATTATTTGGTTAAGCGGTATAGCCATGCACAGCGGAATTCCCCCTGCGGTTTTGAAGCCATCAAAATGCTCTGCTTCAATGTTTCTTCATGGTTGGTGCTGGCGTGATATTTCCACGTATTGTTCAGAGACTTCTCGGTATGGCCATGGCTTGATGGTTGTCTCATGTTGTCTCCAAAACAAAGCCATGAAGCCATGAGCCCATTCTCATTTTTTGCAGCAATGTCGCTGGACATCCCTAGCACTTCATGCCTCGAGACTTTATCATTTCTCATGTATCGCATTGCATTTCTGATGGTGCGTACTTGGAATTGCATCCCACTGCTCCTAACTCGTGTCATTCACCATGGCTATAGGGGATAGTTCACCTTAGAGGATCTATTACGATGCTCAAGTTATAGCCCCAGCTAGCCACATGACAGTCTTTGCAAATCGGTGCGCCCCCATGGCTGGAGGAAAGGGCTAGGTCATTGTGTCGCTGGTTTGTTGCTGGTTCCACCTGTCGGTTGCCCCTGCCATGAACCACTGTCAACCCCTTATCAATCAAAAACATGACCATCTTTGGGTCTTCAAGTAGCCAAGGTGAAGTTCTTGCTGGCTAACATATTCGTGAATTCTGAGCGATGTAAGACTGCTTTTTGCTAGATACGACGATATACGACGACGTTTGACCAGCTTTTATTGCTGTTTCGTGGTTTCAATGCCCATTGAACAAATATGAAGTCAACCAAGCAACCTTTTGGTGATACCAGGGGAAAAAAGTAATCCCAATTAAACCAGCAACCCGATTTTTGGAAAACCCTTCAATCCCAACATCAGTCAAGGGGCTTCCTGGAGCGCCCCTGGCACCGCTGAGTTGGAGCGATGGGTCACCATGATCACCAGGATGGTGACTGATGATGTCACCGTAATAGTTGTCCACATAGCATGATTCACTGGCTTGGTTCATAGGAAATTCTCCAGGAAAATTTGGTTATATCATTTCAAAAAGGCAGGTTGCTCATCACAAGGTGTCTCTAATCCCAAGTGCAAAAACACAATAAAATAGTCGAACATAAGATAAAATAAAATGACATGTATGAAAATAAACAAAAATATCTAAATATAGGAAAACATAAACACTAATAATAACTTCCAGCCAGCAACCACTCCACTGCCCCAATGCAAAGGCACTTCCTGTTTTTCAACCCTCTTGCACACTGCGTTCTGTATTTTCTGGGTGGTTATATTATAACTTATAACTTCTTCTTAAAACCCCTCAATTCCTAGGGTTTCCTGGATAATTTTCCCGTCAAGTTCTGGGACGGATGTAGCTACGCCGGTTCGCCGCTTGGCTGTCACCCCAGATTGGTTGACCCAGCAGCTTCAAGGCCGTTGGTCGTCTTGTTTTCAACGGTTGGGTTTGGTTGATCATGGCCTACGGGAAATCCAAGTTGATGAGGTCTAATAATGGTTACTGATGGTCAATGATTAATGATTGTGTAGCTTAGCTTAACTAATAACCACTTTGATGATATTGGTCATAACGGTTGCTAGTGGTTAAGTATGGTTGCTAATGATGAATGATTCTCGATAATTGTATTGGTTAATCAATTGGCCAAGACAAGGGATAGGCAACCAGCGATAGCCAACATTATAGCAAATCCAGCTGTGAACAATTTCTGAACAAACCGCCACTTGATTTGGGGTACTACGTTTTGCCAACCCCAACATGTTGCAAGGCAATGCAGGATCTACTCTTGGGCCCGATTTCAGCTTGCAAGTCTAAAGTGCAAAGGTCAGATTGAATCAATTCCTCACACTTCGGAGACTGTTGCTGAAAGGTAGAAAATGACAGGAACCACGAAGCATTGAAAACGACCAACACAACATGAGAGGACTACCAAGCACTACCGTGACCAGCGCTGGAACAGTTTCATCAGCTTGGGCAGTTGACTGTGTCAGTAGATGGGGGTACCCCCAAATCATAACGGACCCGTTACTTCTTGGTGCTTACTTACGCCATCTCAATAAATATTTGTCCATCAACCTGCCCAAATGAGGAAAATAAGAAATGATTGAAACCACCAGCCAGTAGTTGTTGAAACATTGTTGTTGGTTATTCTCTCATACTATCAATTTTAACGATTGCTTCTGGTTGTAACCACCCACTAATGGCGTGGCTTACCACTGTTGTTCACCATTACCCCTATGATTATCATCCCCTTTTATGACCATTACCCGGTAAATATGCCATTATCATATTATCAATATATGGACAATAATTTCGCATCATCCAATTTTCAATGTCCTATTGGTGAATCACTACCTGTTATTCATCATTGAAATGCCTTTTATCATAGTATCTCATTAATCATAAACCATCATATCCGATTCTTGACCATTACATCCAATCTTTGGATGATAGTTTATCCAATATCTAAAATACAACTTGTATATCTAAACCATAACAATAATTACATCCAATTGTTAGTGTCTATCCATTATATTGTCATGGTCAACCATTATCTATCATACATTATCTTATTATGATATTGATATATCTAACCATTGTCAATCATAAACCATTAGTATCTAGCATACTGTGATGTACCTGCATCTTTGGATCCACCTTTTCAACGCAGCTTCCCGAGGCAACTCCGAGCACCACCGGTGCACCCATCGCCTCTGCTTCGTGCTCTGCGATGTGACTGAAGCGTACAGAAACACGGGTCCTGACAAAATGAAGGCTTGATATCAGGGTTGGTGGGATGACGATGATTGATATCTATATTGCTTATTGAAAATATATAGTGTAAAAAAACCAGCGAAAAAAACCTGATATGATTTGGGTGAACCATCCCTTCATCAATTATTGGGACCCGATGTCGGCTATCAGTTTTTGAAGAAAATGCGTTCTCAAACATTCACAACTATCGATTGCAAATACAAACCATGAGTTTCCATTGTTGCCCATTATCAACCACTAGAAGTGGTATCAAAGATTGCCTGCCAAGATCAATCACAGTCAACCACCATGGTTCGCATCACCGCTGCCAAGCTTGTTTGTCGACCACAGTATTGAAATTCACTTCCGGTATCTCACATGAACCATCACGACCTGTGCTGACCGAATGGGATCCAATCCACCACATGTTTTGTTTGAAATAGGACATCCCGGAAATAATCCAAAATGAAAGGAGATCCATATGAATAACACCCCGCATTTTATGGTGAATCACAAACATTCACGAGCTATCTATGGTACAACGAGAGTGGTTTGCTAACATTGAATCTACCGTTACATAGAATCTGTTCACTCATAAAACCAGGCAAAGAGAGGGTCAAACACCAAAATTCAGGCATTTTTCTTGGACCCCTGTTGTGAGGAACCAACACATGCTGAGGGTCGAAAACAGCCGGCGCGAGATGCCCCAGTGCAGGCTGGCCTGTTAGGTTTCTGCGTCGCGATACTAACCACCTCCTGGTGAAGGCCAAAATTGTCCGGGATGGGTGGACTATCAAAAGACCGCCTTAATCTGAATCACATCTGATAATGACTGCATGGTTCGATAGAAGTGAACTTCATGGTCTAATATCGATTGACTTGGTCAATCATATCTAAGAGCGGCTTATAATGAATATGTGAAAAACATGTAATGGTTTAATGGTTTTATGCTGGTCAGACACAAATGGGTGATGACAAATAATTGCAACAAATAAAAATGGTATATCATGATGATGCATCTACAATGTTTGATCCTAATAATCCAAAGTCATGAGTCATAATCCTCAAGGTCATGATAATGGTCATGATTCATTGCGGCTGAGAATGATTGATAATGGCTCAACCAGAAATAGTTTTCAAACCGTGCTTGGCGTATGATGACAAAGAATGGCCAACGGTCATGGAATGATAATTCAAGGCTATCCGCCAATGTTGGCGAGTGAGCATATCAGCAGATTTGTCGAACAAACAGTACCACTTCTTGATCCACAGCCATATCCTTAAGGTTGAGAGCTAAATGGGGTTCAAACTCAGGGAACCGTTTCCACCTTCAGGGTTGCACCATACGGTGTTACACCACATTTTGCCGCCGCGGGGATATTGATCGTCACACTGGGGTAATAATGTTTCTGTAGCTGCTGTGGTGGCCGCTCCCCATGAACTTTCTCCTGCTATTTGCTCCGGAAACTTGCTAAAAAAATGTCACGGTCCATTGGTTAGCCATTGTTGAAACACCTATTCCCAAAGGGTGTGACCGAACCCCAGCTCTCCTCACGTCTGAACGATCAAAAACTATCAAGAAGGATAGTGGACCTAACAATACTTGCGACGATCAACTGTTCATATATTCCGACACCCGACTTCTTAGGATTTGTGTTTAACAATCCTAGTGTCAATACCATATTGTTACAATTGTGTCAAAGATTCTTATCATACAATATTATACCGTGAATACGAGAAAACACATTAAACGTTGGCCCTGAAAAAATAACAACTATATGTCCCAAAAAATCATGTTTTCCATGTTCTTTTGTTTATTGGTTATATCCAAACATGGATGTGGGTCAAAACCCTGCGTCCCCCTGGTTCCCCTATCATTAACCACTGTTTTCCCTATGAAATTGTTGGTCATTATCCCCTATGAAATCGGATGGTTGACTGCTTGACCCATAGCCATTTATAGTTGATATATCCCCCATACTTGTTAGTTATCATCCCCTATCATTAACCATTAATCAGCTATTCTTGGTTAGTTAATATTGACCCATGGCCATTTATAGTTGATATATCCCCTACTATTGTTACTTATTATACCCTATTATTAACCATTAACCAGCTAGTCAACCATTGGATATATCCCCTATAATGGTTAGTTATCATTGAACAAACCCTTCACAATCTCACCACCCCTCCAACTGAGATCCCACGTTCCCACGCCTCGGCCGCAGGGAGGGTCGCAGTGTTGCCGGAATGCTCGTCCGGGATCTGCGCTTCGATCTCCTGAGCACGGAGAATCCCACCACATGGTTGGTTCAAACGTTGGAAAAATGGTGAGACCATATAACTATCATGGTTATGTTGAAACCATTGTTAAAAACTATCATATAACATGGTAGTTGTTATAACTACCATTGTTGAACAACTACGATGGTTAAAACTACCATATAACTATATGTTTGCTGCTATCTAAATATGGTTTATATGTTGACATTCAAAAAACAATTACACCTCTATTTCTATGATTGGCATCCATGTCATCTGGTTGGTGGTATTTGAATATGATTTGGTTGGTTATTATACGCCATCATTGTTGGTTAACTGCTTGACCCATAGCCATTTGAATACTCATCTGGGCGGTGGCTCCCATGGTGAACTAGTGGTTAACAGTGGTTAATAATGGTTATAGATGTTATAGTGACTAACACTGATCATCATCTGGTTGGGGATTTCTTAAAATCAGGGAACCCCAAAAATGGTTGGTCTGTTGCCATAAATAGTTTCTATTGGATGATTTTGGGGGACTTCTATTTTGAGAAAGCACCATACAACTGGTATAGATCTATTAATATGGTTGATATTTGAATATGGTTTGATATTTAACTTAAAACCATATCACTATATTTGTTAATACTTAAATATTGTTTATATGTGGATATCTAAAAATAATTCGTATATATCTACTAGTATGGTTTATATGTTGATACTAAAAAAACTACCATGGATATATCTAAATTGTTATATGTTTTATGTTTTTTATGTTACCCCGGTCAGATGGTTTATATGTTGATATGTTTATGTTTAAAAACTACAACGGTTATGTTTAAAATAACAACTCGATACAAATGGAGACAACTGGTCTTTAGAACCCATGGTGGGATCATCCAGTAATGGAATATGTTCACCAGTTTTGAAGTGGTTACTTAGCCATGGTAGCTCCAAAAATGGTAGTTGCAATCTGCATGGTTACGTTCACCAGTACCTGGGATGGTAATCTGACAGGCCGAAAATTGCCATTCAACATAGCCATCCAGAAATGCTGGATTATGCCATGATGCATTGCTTACTTCAGGGTAGCCTATGGTAGGTTTATTTATCTTCCAAACAAATAGTAATCCTTTACTTGGGAAAACTTGCTGACCCCATCTAACCTGAACAATGCACTTTTGGGATGTTTAGAGCAACAGCATCGCATTTGTTTGGTGCTCTAGGATGTTCTAGGACAAGTGACCCAAAATAATCCTAAATAAACATCCTAAAACATATGTAACCTTCGCTCTGGCTTTTGCCCCTCAGCCGTGCGCTCATTCTCCAGCCGTCTTTTGCCTTGCTTGCCCCATCGCGGAAGGGCCGTCTCTGACTCCTGTCAAAGGCTTTCCACGATCTCGGTACAGCTTCTCCAAACAAAGGCTTCGCGTTCTCTTTGGCCAACGACATTGGCAGTCCCCGAGTGCTCAAACCAAGGGCCACAAAGATGAAAGCATCCAATTCCTCCTGAGTACACTCAAGCAAATATCGCATTGGAAGGGCTGGCGAAAGTTCAGCCATGTCACCAGCTCACTGTCAGCACATTCACTGATCGGATAGGTTGCTTCCATGATCTACTTTAGCACTGTCAAGCGGCAGGACAAAGCGGCAGGACATGGGAACACTACTTGATTGCTGGCATTTTGTCTGTAACTTCATGGTTCAATGCAAATACTGGGCCTCCATGGTAGCAAATCAACAGGCTCCCACTAGTGTCACCCAGTCACCCATTGCAACAGGATGGGCACCGTCGTGACCGAGGCCCTGAAGTGTGATGATATATATCCAGTTCAACAAGCAGTGACATCGCTCATGAAATCCGATCTGGTTGGCGGTTGAACCACCCCTATGAAAAATATGCTTGTCAACCAACCATTTGTTAGTAACCGTACTATATAGGAAAAAACAGTTCTAAAACATCAACCAGCTCTCATTGTTCTGTTTGCATGTTTAGAACCTCCTTTTGTGATGCGGACCGATGATATATGGGGTGCTTCTCGAAATATGGGTACCCCCAAATTATCCAGTATTTTAGATATTCAAGCGTTTCTAGTAAGAAACAAATCATTTTGGGTGGTTCCCCCAATCTAAGAAACCATATGACCATATGCACTTGAACGTTTCTACGCAAAATCTGATTGTTCGATCGGCTACAGGTAATCCGTGGCGGAGCTCAGCACCAAAGCCCCAACTAATCTGCTTCGAGTGACTGAAGGATTCGTGGCTTCAGACTGGCCGTGTCTTTCCTAGGCACTGGGAAGCAGGGAGTGGCAACAAAAAATAGTTATAATGATGGGGAACAGTTATAATGATGGGAAAATATATTATACACAGAAAATAGTTATGATGACCCCATTGTCTCCGGGGAAGGATCATACTACAAGCGACACCGGGGCCAGTGATCATCCCAACAAAGCCGGTATGGTGATTCTCAGCTGCCGGAGGGCGCTTTGGAAAGAACCTCCAAAGTTATGGTCAAAAACTCTGAATTCCATAGCATCGATATACCAAGGTACAGAGGTGAAACTTACAGGACAATTGCAAGAATGATTGTTTCGAAGAGTGTCACTACAGTAAGAATCCGGTCAAACAGTTGCTGCCCATAGTGTTCACACACATTGTTTCATTCAATTCATTGTGGGTCAATGTCTGGCATTTGACCTTGAGAACTTGATTGGATGAAATCAACTTGATTTATACGAGTCACTCTGAACAAGTACCTGTGGAAGCAAATTCAATGTAAATACACACATGTGCACTCTTACGTCCATGAAAACAAATAAACAAATAATTACATACATGCATATATATATATATACACATATCTTAATATAAACATGTATATCCATTTGCGGGGTACTTATATAGCTAGATCTAAACAAAACGTATGGGTGCTCCCCCAGTGATCATCCCGTTTATCAACCATTTACACTAATAAACCAACAATTTCTTGGGAGCTTCTCAATTTGAACAATTAAACCACCATAAAGTAGTTGTTTAACCATTGTTGTTCCCTTTAGTTCCCTCTGATTAACCATTATTATGTCCTATTGATCATCATATAACATTCAAGAATATTCAACCAACAATCGCGAAGATTGGATCCACCAGTGCTGAAGATCCCTTTCAAAACAACATGGCTGTGGGTCAAAACCCCATACCCCGGGTTCCCCTATCATTAACCATTGCTTTCCCTTATTGTTGTTGGTGATTATCCCCGATGATTAAATTGGTTGGTTAACTGCTTGACCCATAGCCATATCCAAAGAAAGCCAAGGTAGCCATCTTTTCTGTGCACGCCCAAGGGTTCCGCGAGTGCGTGCGCGCCCACGCCCAGCACTTCGTCTCAGCTGCCATGATGGCACGAACGTCCAGGTCGTCCAAACAGCCGTTGGGAGCCTTGAGGATCGAGCTGGGACCAGACCAGTGACAGGTCAATCACAACCACTAACTATGGCTTGTTAACCATTTATGGATTGACCTAATCAGTGGTTGAAAAGCTAATAAGTCGTTAATTAGTGGTTGATAAGCTTGTTAACCATTTATGAATTGACCTAATCAGTGGTTGAAAAGCTAATTAGTCGTTAAATTTAGTGGTTGATAAGCTTCTTAACCATTTATTAATCATTAATCAACCACTAATTAGCTTACTAAGCATCAATCAACCATCAACCAATGTATTGAAATGAATTATGCATAAAGCTGACTAACAGGATTTACCTGTCAGGAATGTATTGAAATGTATTGAAATCTATTTAATCAGGTGCATTGCGATTGTCATTTGCCAGTCATAAAGCTTTATGGATTGTGCGGAAAGCTACAAAATGTGATTGTGATGGATTGTGCATTTTTAGCTACTGCATAATCTATACCAGTGACTGGTATTGGATGGGTTGGTGATTGTGTATCAAGCTGCTATGTTTTACTGGTTGGTGGCTGATCCACCCCTATGAAAAGTATGCTGCTCGACCAACCAGCCAAACACTGGGGAAAATAAAAATGTGTTCCCAAATCAATAGAAAAGGTTCCTACGGAAGTTAGGGGTTAAGGGTTAACTGCAAGCAGAGCAACAGCCAGCACCTCCTTTTGTCTGAGCTAAGAGAGGTGCCAATGTGGCTGCTGCTTGATTCTGTCTTGGTTCTGTCTGACCCTCAAGTCAGATCTTCTGAACGAAAAGTTTGTGGACCTTGAGTCCACACAAAAGTGATGGTGGTGACAGTCCAGACCAACCCCCTCGCCGCCAGAGGCAGACGTAGGGACAAAGTCCGAACACTGGAACCACCATCGAAAAGCAGCCACACTCACCCGTCTCCATCGACAGGAACATAGGTGAGCATTAAAAGGATGAAGGCCAATCTGCAAGAATGGCCGGCAAAAGGGTAAAACTACGAAGACTATCCATCAGGTCCAGTTGTAGATGACGAGAAAAGCCTTCAGGATGTGGATGTGTGAGATCATCAGCCCATTGATTGAGGTCACGTTTTCGATGTGAGGGGCAAAGGTGGCCCCCCGAGTCATACAAGAGGAGCACGATCTGCATCAGGAAAGCAGAGCCTGGTAGTTGTTTGGCTTTGCCACTAAGCAGGGAATAGGCATTGCCCTGGTTGTCGGTGACAAGCTCCAATGGGAGGTTGATGGAACCTGGTGACCGTCGGGAGATGAGGAGCGATGTGAGGAGTAAAGTGCCAAACATCTCCAACGCAGCAATGCGG
>VSDK01020176.1:98836-134372 GCA_009767595.1 Symbiodinium kawagutii | reverse complement strand
GCGTTTTGGAAAAAATTTTTTATTCTAAGTGTCAGTAGGTCGCTATACAACCTTTTGCAACGCGCCAAAAACACAAACAGGTTCACATTTGTGCATTGTATATTTGCATCCCTTGCGCCCAGTATCGCTAGAAACTGAGGTCAAATCTGCTAGCTTTGACTTTATGTAGCTTCTCAAATTCACTTAAGTCCCAAACCTTGCCTTTAGAAGCTCACACGGTGTAAACAGGTTCGAGTCGGTTCGCGCCTGAACCGATTTAACGAGGACCATTTGTGGTCACAACCTCATCGCAATCAATTGTGCACCGATGAACTTTCATTGCGTACCTTGCGTGCCTTGGGCGTTGATACGAAACTAGAACCCCGCAAAAGGCGCTAGACCAGCCAATTGAATTCGTGCAGATTTGCGTCGCTGGCCCTGGTTTGTTAAAGAGTGCCTGGGCTTCATGGTTTGTGTTGCGCTAGATATAGATTGGACATATTAACCGAGAAGCTAAGCTGCCATAGAATATAGTGTTAGTGAGGCCTCCATTGGTCCACAAGTACGAGACCACCGCCCCTTCTGTTCACATGCTGCCCAGTCCATGGGAGAGCATGTTCAGCGCCTGTCAGTTGGGGCCGGACTATTGGGATGGGATAGAGTTTTTTTCATAGCTCAAACAATTGCTATCCCTCAAGGGTCATGCCAACATGCTCTCACGATGTGCAGGATGCTCTCGGAATCTTCGGACATGATCTGCATAGAGCGTGCCCACAAGTTTGATGATGTCGCAGCCAAGGTCTGGCCCCGCCCAGACATGTTTTTTGGGGAAACACAAGGCAAACGTTCCGACAAGCAGGCGAACCCTTGGCAGTGCTGAAACGAAGACTCATGTGGGTTCCGTTGCAGTAAATTTTCTACAGTCCTTGACGCAGCAAATCTGAGCACTTCGTTGGGAGGTTGTAAGGCAGATCTGCAGCCCCGGATTGCAGGTGTGGAGCAAAGAGAGCGAAGAGTCGATTCGAAAGGAAGTCTCGTTCTTGCAACAGCACCTCGCTTGAAAGAGACTGGGAGCTGTTTTTTGTTCTTCTTCTTCTTCTTGTTGTTGTTGTTGTTGTTGTTGTTGTAGTTGTAGTAGTAGTAGTAGTCGTAGTAGTAGTAGTAGTCGTAGTAGTAGTAGTAGTCGTAGTAGTAGTAGTAGTCGTAGTAGTAGTAGTAGTCGTAGTAGTAGTAGTAGTCGTAGTAGTAGTAGTAGTCGTAGTAGTAGTAGTAGTAGTAGTAGTAGTAGTAGTAGTTGTAGTTGTAGTTGTAGTAGTAGTTGTAGTTGTTGTTGTTGTTGTTGTTGTTGTTGTTGTTGTTGTTGTTGTTGTTGTTGTTGCAGTTGTAATTGTAGTAGTAGTTGTTGTTGTTGTTGCTGTCGCTGTTGTTGTATGTATGTAAAATATATTGATATTAATTTTGATTTATATATTTATATCTATATATATATATATATATATATATTTTTTTGTATTTATACATTTGCAATGTTTATGTACATTCATGTTTTCAATGTCCCACACGTTCGCATGCTTGGCCTGCGTATGCACACGTTCGATTTTCTATCCGCAGTCCGTGCTGAATTTGTTTGATTTGGATGTGCCACCCATTGGTTTATCACTGGGGGCCTCGTTGGTGCAGAACATCTTCACACGTTTCCCACGTGACAAAGAATTTTCAGACTAAGCATCAGGTGGTGCACCAGCATCACTAGCGCTCCTAGCGTAGCTGAGGGCGGGCGGCCATCCGAACATCTCAGTGATGCTGGGCCTCTTCTGCGCAGAATCGGCAGGCTGTTTTGGGGAGGACGTTCTTGAGACTTGTTTTGATGGGTAAACCCATATGGATTGGACCAAACTGCGGCCCTTCTTGATGTTTGTACATGCACATTTATATGTATATACATTATATACATATATGGGTACATGTGTTCAAATTCCTAACGGATTCACATCCCCAAGAGAAGTCTTTCCCCCAGAAGACTTCAGAAAGGTTGTCCATAGCCTTCAATAGTTCTGCCTTTGGACTCTTTTTTTTTCAGATTCCCGTCGCCAAATTTTGTCTTCGCAGCCTTGTCTTCCAGTTTTGAATCATTTGGTGATTTTTCTTGGTTGCTGCGCGCTGCTGTAGCCACATCATCTCCCGTTTTTGTTTCCCTCTTTGATTTTCCCGTGGGCTACTTGCTTTGCTTTGCCCCGATCTTCCACCTCAGTCATGTCTCTGTTCGTGATCTTGCAGTGGTACAAAAATCGACGGCAATCACTGCGACGATTATGCCTGAATTATGTTGATGATAATCAATGCATCTGATTTTGTTCAAGGGTTTGGTTTTAGGTCTGGATAGAAACCAGTGGCCACTTTTTTTGTGAATAGATCCATTTCAGATTTGGGAGTGACTTTGCTTCATGGTGGCGCAGGTGGTCGACTAAGATGGGCTCTAATTATGGAACTCTGTCCTGGCGGAGACGCATCTTGCCACCTATTGGTGGGACAGTCTGGGACAGTGGAAAATGGCGACAGGAAAGCACACCGTGTCCTTGAGCATGTGGCAGTTGTGCATGTGCTGGGCCTGTTGGACATCGACAGAGTTTGGATTTATCTTGAGGTTCATCAGCATGCCTATGGCTCTGGCATCAAACCGTTGGAAACTCAGTCCTGGGTCAGTGTTCAAGTATGAAAATGAAGGCAAAAAATGTGGGGGTTGGAACGGTTAGAAAAGAACTCATATTCAATACCTTTCTGTTCTTGGCGCACATTTCTGTGAACTATGATCAGCACCCTCAGTCCTGGAACACAGCACCCGTTGATCAGAAATCAAAAGGACAACTGACATCAACTGACAAAAACAACACAACTGAAAAACGACAGCCCTGTGCCTCAAAGGCCTCAACTCTGACCAGGTGTAGATAGTGTAGATATGAAACCAGGGGAATTCTCAGGGATTTTCAAATAAGGAAAACCTGTTCCAAAGAAGTTGTCCAAAGTTTGTTATCTCTCAAGTGTTACCTAGATTCGACAATTTGTTATCTTCTTTGTTACCTTCTACAACTTCTCTTCTTTGTTTTCTTCTTTTCTCTTGCTTGTTATCTTCGTGTTCCTTTGTTATCCTCTTTGAGAAAAACCTTTGCGGCCAAGGCACACAGCTACAGAGATCCTGTTTGGAGTGCTTTCTGCCTTGATCCATCTCCACAGTATGCAGATCGTTCATCGAGATGTCAAAGCCGAAAACGCAACTGGGCTCACAACTCCCAGAGGTGGCAAGGAATAGCAAGGCATGGCAAGGCATGGCAAGCTTTGATGTTTGATGTCAATGTAGAACCTTACCCGAAGTGCTTCGGACATCGTTTTTGGATCCTTTTTGGATCCTATGCCCATGGACCTACCAATACGCTGTTCAAATCTGTTCATCGTTTTTTTGACTTCCAAACACTTGTTGGGAACTGTGTGCGCGAGCTGCTGGGGTTCCAAACATCAATCATTTTCAATCTACAAAAAGAGTCTCCAGAGATGTCTCTAGAGATGTCTAGAGTCTCGAGAACCGATCATGTTTGGCAATTTGGAGTCAAGCCATAGCCGTAGCCATGGCCAGAAAAAGCCTCCTTGGGCACCCCAGCCTTCCAAGGTGATGATCAACTGCGACCATGCCGTGTTGGTGGAGTCTTGGCGACGACTTCCTTCAGCGTTCACTACGCTTTCGACGAAGTCAAAATATGCTTAACACTACTGATTTTTTCAAATGCTTTCGCAATTGACACTTGTAGCTGCCATGTGCACACGGCAGAAACTCAAAGGGGTGCTCTGTGTTTAGCTGCAGAGTTTATGGAAGTGGTGAGAATCTCATACAGCTCCACTTCTTTGCAGTGTGCAACTTCGCCGCTATTCCAGTGACATCATCTGCAAGCTTGAAAGAAAATTATGCATCAGGTTTTATGCGTGATATTTTTTTTCCCAACAGCATAAGCTAATCGTATCTTCAGCCCAGACAAGCTTCGGTGTGTTCCGGTGCAGGTCCCAGGTCCAGGTTCCGGAAGGTTCCGACAAGTTCCGGTGCAGTTGGCAGATCAAAGGTCCGAAAGGTTCCGGGTGATTGAGGTGCGAGTTCCTTCCGCAAAGTCCTGGAAAGTTTTAGGCGGTTGTGGTACAAAAGAAATTGTTAAACTAGATCGCCCCTGCTGTTGGGGATGCCACCGAAGTTTTTTCGAAGAAAAAGGCACTTTCGCAGTCGCTGCTGCTGAACTGGATTGCCGAGGATTTTGGAATTGCAGCATTTCTGCATGACCTTGTGGCCATGAAGGCACTGCAAGTGGTAGGGCGCTGTAGGCGGCTCTGGTAGTTCAGTCCATGACAATTTGAGCTGCCCCATGCTGAATCGCGCTGTAGTTGAGTCTAGTCTGAACCGCGCTGTAGTTGAGTCTAGTTCCGTTTCTGGAAACAGTGTGCTTAGCAACGGGGGGTTGGCTTTGGCAAAGAGTCTGGCATCCGGCGTGGGATCTTTTGTTCGCTGCATTGCTCTGCAGCTGATGCTGTGTGAGTTGATGTTCCTTCGTTCCATGAGCTTATGCCTCTTTGGATACCCTTTTGCTGCTTCCCAAATGGAAGTGTTCTTCCACAAAACCTTCTGGGATCAGAATGGTTGTTTTTTATTCTTTTGTGAAACTGAATTCATCTAAATTGATTGATCTACTGTGAATTCAAAATAGAAATATCAAGATATTTCTTGCCTCTCGGAAAAAAACCTTGTTGGATGCCAACTTTCCGCATGACCAGGCCTGTGTTGGATCACCCGGATATGCAGCTCCCGAGGCGTCTGGGCTCATTGGTTTGGCGGTTGAATCTGGTCACCAAGCCTGAAAAACTGTTGTGGCGAGACCTAGAGTTCTTGATGTGAGGTTTTTCATATTTCCAGAGACAGAGCCAAGCCTGACAAGATAGATGGAAAAATTGAGGTAGTCCACAGATTTTGTGTTTCTACTGTGTTTCTCGTTTTTGGGCAGCACTTTGCCTCAACGTCATTTAGGGAAAATTTAGGGACGTCAATTCCCTGGTCAGGTGATCCAGGGACGTCCCTACAATGAGCTCGTAGACATTTTCTCCAGCGGCGTGCTTTTGCAACTTGGCTTTGTCGATGGACACTGTGAACATGCTTTTGCTGCTGCTTTGAGAACATGCTGGGCATGTAAAGTTGTAAGCGTGAGCTGCAGGGATTCAATTTGGCAACAAGTTTCTGAGAAAGGGACACAGACAGAGCAGGGTGGCAGTTGAGGTACTTCATGCTTTATGGAATGGTGCCTTTTGAAGGTGCAAACAATAAGGACTGGTGGTTTTGGTGTTTCACCTTTTGTTTTTGTTTTTTTTCTGGAAGAAGGAGGCGCAAAATTCTCATGCTTACAAGTTGCTTGGTACAGTGCAGAAGCGCTCCTGTTTCATGCGTGCAATTAGATTGGCCATGTGCCATTGAGATTTTTTGTGTTTGATCACTGTGAGTTATTTGATTGCTTGGGATTCTTGTGAAATTATCATACCTTGTTATTTGCGTGTGGCAACGCCACTTCAGCAACCACGAGTTGTCAAGTTGATGATATTTGATTAGCTTCTGTGCTTCCAAGTGCTTCTATTTA
This sequence comes from Symbiodinium kawagutii, assembly GCA_009767595.1. NCBI lineage: Eukaryota > Dinophyceae > Suessiales > Symbiodiniaceae > Symbiodinium > Symbiodinium kawagutii. The sequence continues at coordinate 128,736 of VSDK01020176.1, read as the reverse complement.
TATCTGTATTTCTATAGTCTTGGGAAGGAGGGTCGCCTGTGCATGCGCACGGCTTGTCGCTTATGCGCGCGTCCCTGTGCCGAAGTGACCTATTCTTTCTGTTCCTAAACTAATTCAAGTCCCTCCCGGGATTCTGTGCTTCATATTTATGGTTTCTGAGGGGGCTCTATGTGATTTCTATTTGGTGGTTCATGTTCGACTTTTGATTTGTTTGGTTACTTGATATGTTTCTTGCTGTGCTCCTGCATGCTGGGTTGCTCGGTTTTTTGTTGGTGGGTTGGTTCGTTGACTGATCCGTTGACTGATCAGTTCATCGGAGTTCGCACTTGGCCGCGGCCCCTGTCATTGGCAGCGGCTCTGCCGAACCCCAGGGCACCTGTGACTGCGCTGGGCGCGGTGCTTCGGGTGGCACCGGTGGAATGCGCTGGTGCGATCTGTGTGGCATGGGGGCTTTTGTTTGCTGGTGACTTTGTGCGTTGTCGTTGTCGTTGTCGTTCTTGTTGTTCTTGTTGTTGTTGTTGTTGTTGTTGTTGTTGTTGTTGTTGTTGTTGTTGTTGTTGTTGTTGTTGTTGTTGTGCTGGTGCTTTCGCGTGCTGGAATTTTGTCTTGTTGTTGTTGCGCCAGTGCTTTTGTGTGGTGCATTTGGATGTGGTAATGGTCTTTTTTGGTGTTGTTTTGATTGTGTTGTTTTCGGGATAGTGTCGTGGTCGTGGCAGCGTTGACATGTGGTGGCGGAGTTTTCATGCTGTTTTGGTGTTTGTGTGTTTTGGTTGTAGTGCTTTGTTTTTCAATTTTAAATGCTCTTCATCATTCATTCCATTCTCGTCCCTGTGCTGCCACCCGTTTGTTTCTCACTTGTTTTCTTTCTTCTAAACCTTGCGCTTGTTCACCCCCATGGATCTGATTTTAACTGAGGTTCTTCATAGATATTTTGTAATGTCCCACGTTATTTTTCATGATAGGTACTGACCAGCGCTGACGAATGTTCCTTGGGATGTCAGCTTTTCGTGCTTCGCAGGAGGTTATGGACCGCACGGTTCATGGCCAAGTGGAATTTCCCACAAAGGAGGCGGCAGCTTGCGCATATTTCAGCCACCAAAACTGTCATTAAAACAACACCAACACACCAACGCCAAGACCACCAGAAAAACGCTGCCACCACCCAAAGCATTGCCACAACACCATTGCCACACCACACATCGCCAGAACGCCACCATTTGATCAGCTCGAGACCGCTTCAGCACTACCACCACTAAATCAGCACCATAGCATCACTACAGCACCACTCGTACCACCAAAACACTGGCACCAGAACAAAAATGCTACCAGACGGTTACTCACCAAAACGGTCCCAACCAAGGAAACACCATCAAGAACAACTCCAAAATACCATTGACAAAGCTCGTGTTTCGAGGCGCAAATCCCCACACATCTGTTTGAAGCATACTTGTTACAAACTGATGTAGGTTATAGTATTGCCATCGACGTCTTTTCGTGAGGGTGTACAGTGCCAGATGTATTCATTTTCTTTCACTGGATGACTTTGGGCTTTGATATGTGTTTGTAGCATGGGATGGGTGCTTGAAGCGCAGAGTTCCTCCCACATCATTGGTATAGAGTGACTTTTAAACATATCGACATGGTGCTAGATTGTTTCAGAATCTGTGTGTCTATATAAGTCTTGCTGTTTGATGCTGTTTGTGTTCCAATTCAGAACTGTTTTTCATTCTTTTTGATTCCGCTTGGAATGGTTTGGTTTTGCAATGTAACTGCGAACTGTCACAGGTTCCCCCTCACCTGATTTCGCTGCTTGAACGCATGATCGAAAAGAAGCGTGGAGCTAAGTCCCAGCAGGTGGACAATGGGAGCAGACGTGGGTTGAAATCAAAGCGTTAAGCACGGGTTGGGCACGGGATTTGCATGTGTTCGGCACGTGTTGGTTGCTGTGAGTATCAACAAAAGGTTGTCAGCCAGACCATGGAGGTGCCGAAAGACAAGCCATGTTGATAAAAAGATTTGTGTGCAAATGACTGGTTTATGAATTCGTCTATTCAAAAGTTGCAGAAGTTTCAGTGCTCTGGGTAAAAACTGTGGTTCTTCAACCCCAAACTTGGTCCTTCTATCGAGAAACTTCCTCATGCCGGGGGAACGACTGCACAAACAGGAGTTATGGCAGCTATGTTTTGTGTCATAGGGATCCTTCACAATAGTTGTGACGTTGCTATGAATGCTATGTTTGGTGCTTGACCATATAGCTGTGTGATTCCATCCTTGCTTCAAGCTGAATGCATGAGGCCAAGTGCGTTTCATTGATCGAGAGCACAAAATGCATATGAAAGCAGTCTATACTTGAGTGGAGTACATTCGAGTACCTTAAGTACCTTTGCCTATACAAATACGCATATTCATGCAACAATTGGGTATAGTGCGGTGCAGGGGCATCATTTGCAATTGTGATGATTGTTATTGCTGCACCGCTGTGAATGACTGTGAATGAAACAGTACATTAAGTACTCACATATTCTGCTGTGCTTCCAAAGGCTTTTCATCGGTTTTCCGTGACACCGAGAATGCAATGGGGGAATTCTGGGGAGGGATCTGCCCAACTTTAATAGTTATTTTCAAATTGAAACTAAATTCATGGAACTTTTATTCCCCAACAGCAATACTTTGCTATGGGGTCTTTGCTCCGGTGCGCTCCGGTGCGATCGGGTGTGACTTCCAAACCAGGTTCCGGACAAGGTTCTGGAGGGTTCCGGTGCAGATGCCTGGTGAAGTTCCGGAAGGTTCCGGTGAAGGGTTCAGGTGCAGATGCAAACTGTGGTTCCCCATGGTTTGGTGCAGATAGCCGGAGTTCCGGTGCAGATTAGTCGATGAGGTTCTGGAGGGTTCCAGTGCGGATAGCTGGTCAGGTTCCGAAAGGTTCCGGTGCATATACCTTGTGAGGTTCCGAAAGGTTCCGGTGTAGATAGCTTGTGAGGTTCTGGAGGGCTCCAGTGCAGAAACCTTGTGAGGTTCTGAAAGGTTCCTGTGAAGGGTTCCGGTGCAGATGCATAATTTTGAGTTTCCAAAAGGTTCGGGTGCAGATATGGCCGATGATCTTCCGAAAGGTTCCGGTGCATATACCTTGTGAGGTTCCGAAAGGTTCCGGTGTAGATAGCTTGTGAGGTTCTGGAGGGCTCCAGTGCAGAAACCTTGTGAGGTTCTGAAAGGTTCCGGCGAAGGGTTCCGGTGCAGATGCATAATTTTGAGTTTCCAAAAGGTTCGGGTGCAGATATGGCCGATGACCTTCCGAAAGGTTCTGGTGCGGATACTTGGTGAGGTTCCGAAAGGTTCTGGTGCAGATAGCTGATGAAGTTCCGGAGGCTTCCGGCGCAGATAGCTGATGAGGCCCCGGAGGGGTCCGGTGCAGATACCTTGTGAAGTTCCGCAAGGTTTCGGTGCAGATAGCCGATGAGGTTTCGGATGGTTCTAGTGCAGATACCTTCTACGGTTCGGAGGGTTCCAGCGCAGTGACTTTTGATTTTGGGGGGTTGTAATGCAGATGCCTTGCTAAGTTGCAAAGGGTTCAGATTTTTCCCCGATGGCTAAGCATTGGTTTGTTTGCTATGGTGTCTTCACCCCAGATTGGCTCCCGTGCCATCCGGTGCAGCTTCCAAACAGGGTTCCGGCGCATTAGGGTTCCAGTGCAGATCCACGTCAGTTTCCGGAAGGTTCCAGTGCAGCGTTTCGATTGGGCTCAATTAAAGAGATGCTTCAGTTCAGTGGGAATGACAAGTGCTAGGCGCAAGAAGGGTCGCAGACGGGTCATGTGCAATGTTGAGACACTGGCATGTGGAAGACCACCACTTTTTCCGCAGGATGGGTATCCTCAACTGACCACAAAAGTGTCATTTTAGCAGGTCGGGTCAACCATCAATAAATCCGAAAAGAGGTACATGGGTTTCATGCAGGCTCCGCATACAAATTGTAATGCTGTTGGGGATAGCACTTGAGTCTATGTTTTTCTTATTGTCCTTTCTGCAAGCTTATTCTAAGACTCTCTAAGTGCAAAGATCTCCTCCTTGTGTAACGACAACGATGCGTAAGGATGGCTCCTTTAGTGCCTCCCAGGTCCCGCAAGCGTCCATCTGCACGGGAGTGCTTCGGGGAGCTCTCTGCGTTGGCCACTGAAGGCGAGCGGAAAAACGCGAAGCCTTAAAGCCTTAGGGGTCAAGGCAAAAGCCTTAGGGGTCAAGGGGAAAGCCTTTAGGGGTCAAGGGGAAAGCCTTTAGGGGTCAAGGGGAAAGCCTTTAGGGGTCCAAAGCCGCAAGGATTAAGGGGACAGCCCGAAGCCTTAGGAATTAGGATAGATCAATGTCAACATTACTGCAATTGTGCTTCTAAAAACTGTTGTTAGTTGTTACTGTTCCTAATATTATAGATGTTCATTGATGAAGGTAGCCGCCTAGTCCCCAACTATCCCAAATAGTTTCGTAAACATGATCATTTTGAGCATTGAGCAATGACAATCCCAAGTAGCACAGCCGTGCCCGCAGACTCCTTGAGTTCTGGAGCTTTCAAGATCAGTTTGGCTGGATTGGTCGAACTTGGGCACATGGAGGCCACGTGAAAGAACCCAGGGGCCGCAGCAGCTGGTTTTAAGGAATCTACGTCGATCAATGTCCTATGTTGTTTGTCGTATGTAGATGTATGTGCAGGTTTATGTTAATTGTAGTTTTCTTGAGGCTTTTGGTGCTGTTTCCAAAAGTTCTGCAATCAAGTTGCAGCAGATATCGAACCGAGAAATCAATGCGAAGTGTCATTTTCGCACAGCAGCACCAGCAGGTACTGGGTACCAGTGAGGATGGGTACACTATACCCGCAAGTACTTACAGGGTCTATGTAAATACGCACAGCTGGTGAACACTGCAGCGGTAATTATCCATGTCTAGTACTACGTTTAGTAATGCTATGATCTTTTGTGTGTATAATTCTGCCATGCCACACATACAAATAGTCACACAATATGAATTACTTGTAAAACCAAAAGCCGCTGAGTCTGGAATAACTTCTAGGCAGACTATCGGTAAAACAATCTCCAGGGTGAAACATAAAAACCCGTACTCATCTCCTTGCCTTGTCCGAGATATGATGCATACCTTGCAATCAATTTTTGAATCAAACTTACAAAAGAATGGCTCAACTGTGTACTGTACAGTACGTATACCGCACAACTGTGTGCTGTATAGTGACATATATTGGGTCCATATATATATATATATATACACATATATAATTGTACTTGTTGATCTATTGATATACATGTATGTGCACATGTATATGTAAATTTAAATGTATCATCTAATGCATTTGTAACTTTTCACACGTGACATTGGCGGTCATAAGTGAGACTTGTTGCACAGCACCTTTCAGAAGCCGTTGGATGGGAACCTCGATGGTTGGCTCACGAAGCAAGGAGGACACTCGGAAGGGAAAGGGCTTGGAGGGTTGTCAGGGCATGTTGTCGCGTCGCTTGAGGTTGGACTGGTCACCAAGGTCTCACCACGTCGAGTCAGGTTGACACAAAGAACGAAAGCGTGATAGGATGAAGTAGGATGAAGTAGGATAAAGTAGGATAAAGTAGCATAAAGTAGCATGAAGTAGGATGAAGTAGGATAAAGTAGGATAAAGTAGCATGAAGTAGCATGAAGTAGGATGAAGTAGGATAAAGTAGGATAAAGTAGCATGAAGTAGCATGAAGTAGGATGAAGTAGGATAAAGTAGGATAAAGTAGCATGAAGTAGCATGAAGTAGGATGAAGTAGGATGAAGTCGGAAAATGTAAATTTGCCTATCATCCAGCAGGCATGTCTCGTATCAATGTGTTTCTGCAGGAGCAGTGGCTCGCGGCAAAACCTTTTGTATTTGGGACATTTTGGGACGTTATTGATGGTTTCCGGTGCAGCAATCCGTTCACAGCTTGCAGTGCAGGAGACGAATCTGAAAATGTGCAGCTTCAGCACTTTGTGACCGAACGGAAGCAGGGGCAGTCGACGTCGCAGGCGTCGCAGATGAGTTTCTTGTGACCAAGTTTGGATGTGTTGGTTGTCTGGATGATCAATTATCTTGTGAATTGTCTTGAATTGATTTGTGAAAAAGTTGAACTCGGCTTGACTCCTTGACCTGGTTGATGTCTATGGATAGCAATTTAGACAATCGAGACTGCAGTGACTGTTTGGACCAGGGAGCTGTGCTGATTTGGGTGTCAACAGTCCCAAGAGCTTCACTTCAATACAACCACATGAAACCGTGTGCTTTTTTCGATCACTGTATTGCCACTTGCGCACAAGCCCAAGCACCACAGTTGAACACCCTATAGTTTCGATGAATCTCATGTCCAGTACACGAAGTTCTTGGCACCCCAAGACCCGTCGCCAAAAGGACTTGGCTCGCATTCCATCCATGTCTTTAAGCAAGTGCAGACCTCAGGGCAGTTGGAATCAGAAGGAGATGGAGATTTAGGGAGATAAATCAGGAGATTGTTTGTTTTATTTCTCGCTGTAGAGGGAGTTTGCTGCTGACTCACAGCTGCATATCGCCGGGGAAAGACCATGTAGGGAGATTGCATTTCGATGGGTGTCAGCGGTGGGTCAATACCTGACATAGTACAAACGGACACAACATGCAATCCACGGGATCACATTTTGATCGCTATGGGAAACCAAGCACATTTCACACAAAATTGTGCATTTGACCTTCTAGATGATCATCAAGTTGGCTAAGTGATTGGCGCATATTTTTAAGTAGTATTCTCGAGCCTGAACTGTCCACCAGTTCAATACCCTAAGTTCGTAAAACTAGAAGACAACGCCGATCTTTTCGGAAGCACTTGCTCCTAAAGAATAAAGATGTACATGCTAGGTACTCGGAAGTACTCGGTACCTCAATGATGAAAAGGCCATTGGGTTTTCTGGTCCCCCGGTACTTCATGGACCCATCTTGCGAGGATCACAACGCGTATCAGCCAATGTTTGGTCCGCGGTGTGCACCACGGCTGCAAGGAATGTGTGGCCATGCTCTCGGCTCATGTAGATTGGCAAACAGTATAGTATACTAAGTATATATATCAGTACAGCATACAGTCTACATATGATAATGTTGGCAAAATACCTTATTCAGAAATCACTGCCATTGACAGAGATTTTCATCGACGGAGATCATTTGGCACAAGGAAGAGGAACCTGTGCGCGCACTACCTCGAAAATTCCCTGCAGATTACTCTCTCCTCATAGCTACCTCAAAGATTCCCTGAGGATTACTCAAGGGGTGGTAAAGGATTTTGGGTTGATTGTTGCCACTCACTGATAAATCCCTGATAAATCTTCCCAGAATTCAAGGAGCAAATCCCCCTGTTTTGAAGAAGCTCATCACATCGGTTTTTCCAAAGCAGGATGAGCTATGCCAGCTACGCTCTCAGGGGCTTTCAAGTCGACTCAGGAGGCAGGTTCCTCAATTTTTCCGGAATGTCTCTGGCAGAGTCGTTTCGCAGGGGCACCAAGATGCACCAAGATGCACCATGCCTCAAGGGTTCGAAGAGTTTTCAACCAAACCTTGAGAACGATCCGCTGCTTAGGAAGATTCATTTACAGAAATCACCAACCGCCATTTCTATGAACACTAATCATTTTGGAGGTAGCAACTTGAGGTGCGACGACAGGATATGCCAGCATTCATGTAAGTAGCGGTCTTGACGGTCCTGACCCGCCTTCCTTTGACGCCACATGGACATCCTTTCACCAAAAGTAGGTGAAGGCAATGAAACATTGGGGCTGGAATCAATTCTCAGGGATTCACCAAGATACAGAGGTTGTAGAAGCAGAGTTTTCGCGGCATTCTGATAGTGCACTTTCACTGAACAGGTCTTGAAGCAGAATTGTGGGCCTCCTTGTATGATTCAACTGGATTAGACAGCCTACACATTCACAAAACCCAAATACTTTTGCACCAAAATCATTCACAATCCAACCAATTATTGTTGCGTATCCAACACTTCTCACGTGTCACATGGTGGCGTTCAGGATTCCATGTCAGTTTGCCAGGTTGTGTCAGGTCCAATTCAATTTTTGGTAACTCAACTATGGGCTACCAACAATGGATCCAGTCTCTGCCACCGGGCCTGCGAACAGAAAGAGTAGCAAAATGATTTATTGCTTTTTATGTTTCCTTTTAAAGCTGCCACAAAACTGATTTCGTTGAATGGACAACGGTTCTATTGGACTCCACACATATGATTCCATTGTATATTTTTCACCTGATATGACTTTCATGTCAATGAAACACCACAGCCATCGGAGGTCGATGTCGGCGATTGCTCCACCGGAGTCTGTGACATCCATGGTGTCTCTGCAAAGTGTTCTTAGCGGAGCTGATTTGAAGGTGCCATTGAATCCAATTGATTGGTTGGTTCAGAGCACTGGTGCTGTTGTTCTCTTGTTACTTGTGGACCACATGTGGATGGTAATTCCTGTTGTTCTCTTTTGCTGCTGTCAATGCTCCGCTGCTCCCGCTGCCATGGTGGTGTTGGTGTTGGTTGGTGTTGGTGTTGGTCGTCGTTGGATTGTTCGTTTTTGGTGAACTGAGAAGGAGCTCTGTCACTGCAGCTACTTGTTCATTCGGAAAGGCTGGTCACGCACATGATGTGCGTCCGCAAGCTGCTGGAAGCCACGAGGCAACGGCGGGCGGGGCATTCCGTTTTGGCGCAATTTCGGAATTGAAAAGTCCAGTTTCCGTTTGAGTGTGACGGGTATTTATGAAGCATAGAGCTTTGAAAAATACATGAATTTGGATGCCGTTCCTAATCAGATGACGAGGTGGTGTCGTGAAAAGTTGGCAACACTCCATGAAAGTTTAAGCATGCTGACTGTGAGAACCAGTTGAGTGAGGACTGTGGTCTGAAAAGTTTTAGTCAGCTCAACCAGAAACCATAGAAATCTACAAAGGGGAGAAGTCTGTGGGCTTCAGCAAATTTGACAAGACAGCGCAGCTAGCTTCAGGCATGAGTTCTGGTGGGCTATTGGTCCATTTTTGAGAAGCACGGAGCAAGCAAGTGTGTGTTGTCTAATTAGTTCATACTGTTTTTCTTCATTTCTGAACATGCAAGCCAACGTAAGAGGTTGCACCTGTAGCGCAGCCGCGCTCAAAGACTACGGGGGCAGAGACGGCAGAGATTGCACTTGAGGTGGCTGCTGCCTTAGTGTTCGTGCTGCAAGGCACAAGGCAGAGGTTTCCCGAGATATCCTGAGATTTTCATCCAGCTTTTATCCAATGCCAAGTCAGCTGTTTTCATTGGTGTCTCCATCCCAAAGATTGGAAGTTTGTGAGAGACCCAACTTGACAAGGCGCCCCCGGCACAGCCACGCGCGAGAAGTTCGCAGGTGCACTTCAGCGGTACAGATTTTGATATCCTCTCGAATTCCACCTTCAGGCATCTGCAGTGAGACCGCGCGGCCAATTTTTAGAGGCATGCAGTGGGTTGCTGACATTTTTCGCTGCTTCCAATTGCTTGATTCCAGCTGTAAAAAACCTGCCCAAGACTTTACAATGTTGAAGTGCACGCTTGGGAGGGCAAGGAACGCTAACGGAAGGGAAACTTTGCAAACATTTTGTGGAAGTTCTTTATGATTTGAACAGCTTTGAACACTACTTGATGCATTGTTGAGCCAGGGACATGCTGGGGGAGATGTGTATACCGTATAGGTATGTATAGGTCTGAATGGACAGTTTATTTTGAGTTTGAGGCTTCATTTGTGGCTTTGCTTAAGGTGCCAGTGTTTGGATGTAAATTCCGGAACTGCCCAAGTTTGAAGACCAAGGTATTCAGTGGGACTGCCCATTTGTTGGCCCATCTTTGCCCAAGCAAGTAACGAGAACATGTTCCAAATTACAAGAATCACCTAGCTTGGAACCCAGACTGGTGTCCTCGAAACCACTTTGTCACCAATGACGCATGTATACCAATGTTACGCTAACATGTGACCCATTCAATTGTTACGCGAACATGTGACCGGTTCAATGCGTCGGAAGCAGATCGGCCAATGTAAAGCCCCAAACAGTAGGTTGGCGGTTGAGGGTCTAGCTCAGCCTCCCCCAGATACACTTGCTGGTCACTTTCCGTCAGAAGATCCTACCTGCGACCTGTTGCCTAAATCCAATTGCCCAAAGCCCAGATGGACCTGTGGATGCCAGTGAGCAAGTGCGCCAATGGAGGATTCCACCAACGGAAAAATCGATGGGACGAACCTTCCTAAGCCAATCAGATCCATAGATAAGGTTCAGAACACTCGAGAAATCGCGAAAATCGTTTCACTAACGAGGGACCAGTATACAGGGACATCCCCGACCCATAAATGCCCCCAACATGGCAAGCTTTTTTTGATTTTTTCAAAGATTAGAATACATGACTTGTTGATTTCAGAAGTACTGAAAAAGTTTTTTTTGATTCCAGTGCGTTGTTTTCTGACTCTCAAGGAATTGGCAGAACAAAAGCGTTCCTGTCTCTACGCTACAGCTCGCAACTTCCCCAAAGCTAAACACTTTCTTTCCGCGGAAGCAAAGCGATGAACAAACTCGCGGAAGCACGTTTGCATCCAGGCAAGGTTGGATGAAACCGGCAGGAATGCATTGCGTCAAAGGCAGATGTAAGGGGGAAAACGATTCTTCGCTTCAGTCGGCAGCGCACTATCAGCTTTGTCACTGCAGTCACTTGTTCATTCGGAAGGCTGGTCACGCGCAAGATGTGCGTCCGCAAGCTGCTGGAAGCCGCGAGGCAACGGCAGGGCATTCCGTTTTGGCGGGGAAGCCACGAGGCAACGGCGGGCGGGGCATTCCGTTTTGGCGCAATTTCGGAATTGAAAAGTCCAGTTTCCGTTTGAGTGTGACGGGTATTTATGAAGCATAGAGCTTTGAAAAATACATGAATTTGGATGCCGTTCCTAATCAGATGACGAGGTGGTGTCGTGAAAAGTTGGCAACACTCCATGAAAGTTTAAGCATGCTGACTGTGAGAACCAGTTGAGTGAGGACTGTGGTCTGAAAAGTTTTAGTCAGCTCAACCAGAAACCATAGAAATCTACAAAGGGGAGAAGTCTGTGGGCTTCAGCAAATTTGACAAGACAGCGCAGCTAGCTTCAGGCATGAGTTCATCAAAGCTGGTGGGCTATTGGTCCATTTTTGAGAAGCACGGAGCAAGCAAGTGTGTGTTGTCTAATTAGTTCATACTGTTTTTCTTCATTTCTGAACATGCAAGCCAACGTAAGAGGTCGCACCTGTAGCGCAGCCGCGCTCAAAGACTACGGGGGCAGAGACGGCAGAGATTGCACTTGAGGTGGCTGCTGCCTTAGTGTTCGTGCTGCAAGGCACAAGGCAGAGGTTTCCCGAGATATCCTGAGATTTTCATCCAGCTTTTATCCAATGCCAAGTCAGCTGTTTTCATTGGTGTCTCCATCCCAAAGATTGGAAGTTTGTGAGAGACCCAACTTGACAAGGCGCCCCCGGCACAGCCACGCGCGAGAAGTTCGCAGGTGCACTTCAGCGGTACAGATTTTGATATCCTCTCGAACTCCACCTTCAGGCATCTGCAGTGAGACCGCGCGGCCAATTTTTAGAGGCATGCAGTGGGTTGCTGACATTTTTCGCTGTTTCCAATTGCTTGATTCTAGCTGTAAAAAACCTGCCAAGACTTTACAATGTTGAAGTGCACGCTTGGGAGGGCAAGGAACGTTAACGGAAGGGAAACTTTGCAAACATTTTGTGGAAGTTCTTTACGATTTGAACAGCTTTGAACACTACTTGATGCATTGTTGAGCCAGGGACATGCTGGGGGAGATGTGTATACTGTACAGGTATGTATAGGTCTGAATGGACAGTTTATTTTGAGTTTGAGGCTTCATAAGTGGCTTTGCTTAAGGTGCCAGTGTTTGGATGTAAATTCCGGAACTGCCCAAGTTTGAAGACCAAGGTATTCAGTGGGACTGCCCATTTGTTGGCCCATCTTTGCCCAAGCAAGTAACGAGAACATGTTCCAAATTACAAGAGTCACCTAGCTTGGAACCCAGACTGGTGTCCTCGAAACCACTTTGTCACCAATGACGCATGTATACCAATGTTACGCTAACATGTGACCCGTTCAATTGTTACGCGAACATGTGACCGGTTCAATGCGTCGGAAGCAGATCGGCCAATGTAAAGCCCCAAACAGTAGGTTGGCGGTTGAGGGTCTAGCTCAGCCTCCCCCAGATACACTTGCTGGTCACTTTCCGTCAGAAGATCCTACCTGCGACCAGATGGACCTGTGGATGCCAGTGGGTAAGTGCGCCAATGGAGGATTCCACCAACGGAAAAATCGATGGGACGAACCTTCTTGAGCCAATCAGATCCATAGATAAGGTTCAGAACACTCGAGAAATCGCTAAAATCGTTTCACTAACGAGGGACCAGTATACAGGGATATTCCCGACCCATAAATGCCCTCAACGTGGCAAGCTTTTTTTGATTTTTTCAAAGATTAGAATACTTGACTTGTTGATTTCAGAAGTACTGAAAAAGTTTTTTTTGATTCCAGTGCGTTGTTTTCTGACTCTCAAGGAATTTTCAGAACAAAAGCGTTCCTGTCTCTACGCTACAGCTCGCAACTTCCCCAAAGCTAAACACTTTCTTTCTGCGGAAGCAAAGCGATGAACAAACTCGCGGAAGCACGTTTGCATCCAGGCAAGGTTGGATGAAACCGGCAGGGATGCATTGCGTCAAAGGCAGATGTAAGGGGGAAAACGATTCTTCGCTTCAGTCGGCAGCGCACTATCAGCTTTGTCACTGCAGTCACTTGTTCATTCGGAAGGCTGGTCACGCGCAAGATGTGCGTCCGCAAGCTGCTGGAAGCCGCGAGGCAACGGCAGGGCATTCCGTTTTGGCGCAGTTTCGGAATTGAAAAGTCCAGTTGCCGTTTGAGTGTGACAGGTGTTCATGAAGCATAGAGCTTTGAAACATGAATTTGGATGCGGTTCGTTTGGGTTAGTCAAAGGCCAGAAGCCGTGGAAAAGTCGAGTTCAGCGAATCAGATGACGAGGTGGTGTCGTGAAAAGTTGGCAACACTCCATGAAAGTTTAAGCATGCTGACTGTGAGAACCAGTTGAGTGAGGACTGTGGTCTGAAAAGTTTTAGTCAGCTCAACGAGAAACCATAAGAAATCTACAAAGGGGAGAAGTCTGTGGGCTTCAACAAATTTGACAAGACAGCGCAGCTAGCTTCAGGCATGAGTTCATCAAAGCTGGTGGGCTATTGGTCCATTTTTAAGAAGCACGGAGCAAGCAAGTGTGTATTTTCTAATTACGGTTTTGTGATCAATGAATGCACTTGGAAGGGACTGAATAGTTCATACTGTTTTTCTTCATTTCTGGAACATGCAAGCCAACGTAAGAGGTCGCACCTGTAGTGCAGCCGCGCTCAAAGACTACGGGGGCAGAGACGGCCGAGATTGCACTTGAGGTGGCTGCTGCCTTAGTGTTCGTGCTGCAAGGCACAAGGCAGAGGTTTCCCGAGATATCCTAAGATTTTCATCCAGCTTTTATCCAATGCCAAGTCAGCTGTTTTCATTGGTGTCTCCATCCCAAAGATTGGAAGTTTGTGAGAGACCCAACTTGACAAGGCGCCCCCGGCACAGCCACGCGCGAGAAGTTCGCAGGTGCACTTCAGCCGTACAGATTTTGATATCCTCTCGAATTCCACCTTCAGGCATCTGCAGTGAGACCGCGCGGCCAATGTTTAGAGGCATGCAGTGGGTTGCTGACATTTTTTGCTGTTTCCAATTGCTTGATTCTAGCTGCAAAAAAACCTGCCAAGACTTTACAATGTTGAAGTGCACGCTTGGGAGGGCAAGGAACGTTAACGGAAGGGAAACTTTGCAAACATTTTGTGGAAGTTCTTTATGATTTGAACAGCTTTGAACACTACTTGATGCATTGTTGAGCCAGGGACATGCTGGGGGAGATGTGTATACTGTACAGGTATGTATAGGTCTGAATGGACAGTTTATTTTGAGTTTGAGGCTTCATAAGTGGCTTTGCTTAAGGTGCCAGTGTTTGGATGTAAATTCCGGAACTGCCCAAGTTTGAAGACCAAGGTATTCAGTGGGACTGCCCATTTGTTGGCCCATCTTTGCCCAAGCAAGTAACGAGAACATGTTCCAAATTACAAGAGTCACCTAGCTTGGAACCCAGACTGGTGTCCTCGAAACCACTTTGTCACCAATGACGCATGTATACCAATGTTACGCTAACATGTGACCCGTTCAATTGTTACGCGAACATGTGACCGGTTCAATGCGTCGGAAGCAGATCGGCCAATGTAAAGCCCCAAACAGTAGGTTGGCGGTTGAGGGTCTAGCTCAGCCTCCCCCAGATACACTTGCTGGTCACTTTCCGTCAGAAGATCCTACCTGCGACCAGATGGACCTGTGGATGCCAGTGGGTAAGTGCGCCAATGGAGGATTCCACCAACGGAAAAATCGATGGGACGAACCTTCTTGAGCCAATCAGATCCATAGATAAGGTTCAGAACACTCGAGAAATCGCTAAAATCGTTTCACTAACGAGGGACGAGTATACAGGGATATCCCGGACCCTTAAATGCCCCCAACATTGCAAACATTTTTTGACTTTTTCAAAGATTAGAATACATGACTTGTTTATTCACTTCGCTTCCCGTGGGTATACGTGCGCACCGTCGGATTTTTTTGGCTGTCAAACCACAGATGCATTAAAACTCCGGGTCAACACCAATCTAGCCCACAACTGAGGCCAAGTTGAGCGGGAATTGTGTCCAAGTTGAGCCCTATTTGGAGCTATGTTGGGCCGAAGATGTGCGAAGCTGCGCCAACAACCTCCCGCCACAGCAGCGCAAATACCCCGGAGACCCAGAATATGTTTGCAACACTTTTGTTTTTCGCAACTGACAAAAATATTGTATTCTCGACATTTTTTCCACGATAGCAGTTAACCGACCTAAGACAAATGGTTGTTGATCAAAGGGACTTACTGTAGCACTTCATACTGACGTTTCGCTCAGCCAGCAACAGTAAGTAAGGTGCTAAAGGAGATGATAACAGTTAACCGGCCAAAGAAAGATTGTCGTTTATCAAAGTGACTTTTTGTGCTGATTGCAGTTGCCATACGACTGAAAAATCACACTTTCGAAATGAGTGTTTCATACTGATGTTTCGCTCAGCCAGCAACAGTAACCTTCTAAAGCAGATGATAGCAGCTGACCGACCTAAGAGACACTTTCAATTTCGTTTACTAAAGTGACTTTTTTTGCAAATTGCAGTTGCCATACAGCTGAAACAAGACACTTTCGGTATGAGTACTTCATACTGATATTTCGCACGGCCAGCGCAGTGAAATTTTGACTTATGTTGGGCCAAAGATATGCGAGTTGTGCCAAAAACTTCCGGCCACAGTGCAGCAAATATTCCCGAGACCCAGTCGAGCCCCAATTGGAGCTATGTTAGGCCATGTTGGGCCAAAGATGTGCGAAGTTACGCCAAGAAAAGACTCACCCAGAAGCACAAGTTGAGCTGCCTGTCCAAAAATCAGGGCGTCAAGCCACAGATGCATTAAAACCCCGTTTCAACACCAATCTAGCCCACAATTGAGGCCAGGTTGAGCGCAAGTTGGGCAAAAACCTCCCGCCACAGCAGCGCAAATATCCCCGAGACCCAGAACATGTTTGCAAAACTGCTCTTTTTCACAACTGACAAAAAATGGTTTGTCAACGATTTTCAAGGTTTCAAGCCATAACTAAACATGCAAAATCTGATTAACTTCACAACATGGCAGCTAAAACTGGCTTCACGAAACCATGCTCATTGAAACAAGCAATGCAAAACAATACAACCAATCGAAAATTGCCTGAAATAGCGAACATCAAGGGAAATGCCGTTCCAAGAGCTTCCGGTGCGAGTTGAAAACAGCCCCCCCTCCCCCTAGCTAAAGCCCTTATAGCAACACAGCGCTATAGAGATAAAACTGGAACATTTGTATTGAACGAATTGGACAGTTTATTTTGAGTTTGAGGCTTCATTTGTGGCTTTGCTTAAGGTGCCAGTGTTTAGATGTAAATTCCGGAACTGCCCAAGTTTCTTCGTGCAAGCTCGGTGGAACCCTTGCGGAAGCCCAAGGTATTCAGTGCGACTGCCCATTTGTTGGCTTATCTTTGCCCAAGCAAGTACACTAACGAGAACATGTTCCAAACTACAAATTACAAGTGGATGTCAGTGGGTAAGTGCACCAAAGGAGGACTCCACCAACGGCCCGGTCGATGGGACGAACCTTCCTGAGCCAATCAGATCCATAGATAAGGCTCTGAACACTCGAGAGATCGCGAAAATCGTTCACTAACGAGGGACCAGTATACAGGGACATCCCCGACCCATAAATGCCCCCAACATGGCAAGCTTTTTTTGATTTTTTCAAAGATTAGAATACATGACTTGTTGATTTCAGAAGTACTGAACAAGTTTTTCTTTGATTCCAGTGCGTTGTTTTCTGACTCTCAAGGAATTGGCAGAACAAAAGCGTGGCCTGTCTCTACGCTACAGCTCGCAACTTCCCCAAAGCTAAACACTTTCTTTCCGCGGAAGCAAAGCGATGAACAAACTCGCGGAAGCACATTTGCATCCAGGCAAGGTTGGATGAAACCGGCAGGAATCCATTGCGTCAAAGGCAGATGTAAGGGGGAAAACGATTCTTCGCTTCAGTCGGCAGCGCACTATCAGCTTTGTCACTGCAGTCACTTGTTCATTCGGAGGGCTGGTCCGGCGCAAGATGTGCGTCCGCAAGCTGCTGGAAGCCGCGAGGCAACGGCAGGGCATTCCGTTTTGGCGCAGTTTCGGAATTGAAAAGTCCAGTTGCCGTTTGAGTGTGACAGGTGTTCATGAAGCATAGAGCTTTGAAACATGAATTTGGATGCGGTTCGTTTGGGTTAGTCAAAGGCCAGAAGCCGTGGAAAAGTCGAGTTCAGCGAATCAGATGACGAGGTGGTGTCGTGAAAAGTTGGCAACACTCCATGAAAGTTTAAGCATGCTGACTGTGAGAACCAGTTGAGTGAGGACTGTGGTCTGAAAAGTTTTAGTCAGCTCAACGAGAAACCATAAGAAATCTACGAAGGGGAGAAGTCTGTGGGCTTCAACAAATTTGACAAGACAGCGCAGCTAGCTTCAGGCATGAGTTCATCAAAGCTGGTGGGCTATTGGTCCATTTTTGAGAAGCACGGAGCAAGCAAGTGTGTATTTTCTAATTACGGTTTTGTGATCAATGAATGCACTTGTTGACTGGAAGTGACTGAATAGTTCATACTGTTTTTCTTCATTTCTGGAACATGCAAGCCAACGTAAGAGGTCGCACCTGTAGCGCAGCCGCGCTCAAAGACTACGGGGGCAGAGACGGCAGAGATTGCACTTGAGGTGGCTGCTGCCTTAGTGTTCGTGCTGCAAGGCACAAGGCAGAGGTTTCCCGAGATATCCTGAGATTTTCATCCAGCTTTGATCCAATGCCAAGTCAGCTGTTTTCATTGGTGTCTCCATCCCAAAGATTGGAAGTTTGTGAGAGACCCAACTTGACAAGGCGCCCCCGGCACAGCTACGCGCGAGAAGTTCGCAGGTGCACTTCAGTGGTTCGGATGCCTTTGATATCCTGTCAAATTCCAGTCATTAAAGGTCCTTGTCTATTACCCCACACCTCAAATAAATGTGTTGTGGCAGATCGAGGGAAAGTTTGAAACATCATAGGACACAAGAACAGCATGAAAAACAATTCGAAGACAACAACTAAATCCGCCTGCTTCAAAGGTGCAGGGTGTGTCTTTGAAGATGTCATGAACATTTGTGGTACAGCTTTAGCTTACCGCGGGGGGCCTTTCTGCTCCAGAATCCCTGTTTTGAAGATTTTTTGAAGAGTGACTTTTCAGCGAAATTGGTCCGACTGGACTCTCATAGGGGCCCACTGTGGGGCCAACATGGGATCAAGATGGACAAAGATGTCCCCAACAGGGGCTCAACAAGATGGTTGGGTAGAATTGTTTTCGCCTAACCCCCTGTTTTTGATGTTTCTTGGAAACATTTTCCCAACAAGATTTTTGCAACAGGACTACAATACAAAGCCAACATCAAAATAGCCCCAGCTTTGGCCAAGAAAATGCCAAGGGGCCCACTTGCCCCACCATGGCCCCACCATGGCCCCACCATGGCCCCACCATGGCCCCAACATGCGCCAAGATGTGCACGGACGAATTGCTCACTCATTTCAGGCCGAATTTTGGATGTAAATGAATGTGCTTTCGGGGCCTTCATTCAAAAAGAAACACCTCAGCCGCCCACAAGCAGACAAATCCATGTCCACCCACGACACTCTCCTTCCATACCTCCCCTTCGGCCTTCTGCATTCCACGGTGCGGGCAGCCCTGGTGGTGAAGTGGGGCGGATACCCTTGAAGTGCAGAATGCATGTCCTTATTGTTCTTTGTGCAAGCGTCCAGCACAAGAAATATCAAACATATCAAAAGTACACTTCATTCATCTTCATTCTTTCTTTGAATTTTGCAGTGACCGCTTGCGCGTCGAAGCTCCCGGCCTTCACAACCAGTGGTAATCTTCAAGAGCGCAGTGTGAGAAATACTCAAAAACCAAAAAACTAGTGTACAGGGTCGAGGTATATGTTTATTCTGTTAAAGGTGACCGCTATACGGTTTGTCTCTGATATTATGTGATATTTTTCAACTCAAGAAAAGCAAAGCAACGCTCCGAGACAAAACATAGGAACCAATGCTTCCAACTGGCTGTCAAACGATCTTGTGTTACTTTCAGCACAGGTTCAGGGCCCGAAGCAAGCAAAAAAAGTAGTAACAGTTTTCCAAATTGTGTTACATACTTTTCATAGCTGGAAAAAACAAGATTCATCTCTGGTACCCAAAATACTCCTGGTTGTTGACAGTGCTCAGCAAATATCTTTGTCTGTCGTCAGCCCAACATATTCCTGGGCATTGTAGTGGTTGGTACTTCAACTGAATATAGAAACTAATTTGGGTCCACCCAAGGTGTTTTTGAGAGGTAGTTTCGTACCCATGCAATAAGATGCCTTGGAACCTGATTTTTGAGGTCAGGCGGTAGGTAAATGATTTTGTCCCTCCAATGAGTTGAAGTCTTACAACTCTATTTAATCACTGGTATGTTTGCGGCGGCATACCGCTGAAATATCAAATGCAATATTCCTGGTAGTGGTGGGGTGGGGAGCCCTCGAAGGTAATATGGCGGTTATTTCTTGCTGGTATGGAAAGGATTTTTTCGTTACCGATACAGGACATTGTAGTTGTCAGAGGCGGTGATCGGTGGTCCAGTGGACAATGTTTGAGATTGCTTGTGGCAATTTTGGCGGTACAAGTAATAAACAACCCACTCCCTGAATTGTGAGCTTTCATGTATTTTAGTGTACTTTAAAACTTTGGGTTCTTAAAGCGGTGGTTGAAAAGCATGTTGGCGGTGACCGGCAATGCCGAAATTTGATCGCAATAGCGGCATGTGTGGCGTTGGCAGGTGAGGCATTTGCCGGAACTGAAGAAAGCTGAGGAGGTGAAGCTGCTGTAAAGCTTCAGACCGAATTAAGCACCGAATTTAGCTCCACTTTGGCTTCACCTTGGCTCCACTTCGGCTCCACTTTGGTTCTACTTTGGCTCCACTTTGGCTCGTTCCGGTTTCTTTCCAGTTTCCTGTTTCCTTCCGGTTTCCCTCCTGTTTCCTTCAGGTTTTCTTGCGGTTTCCTTTCTGTTTCCAGTTCCTTCCTGTCTTACAGTGACAAGGCGCGCTACCAATCAACTGATTCAATAAACTGGTGTAAAGATTTCTTGGCATTACTTAGTTCATTACTTGACATTGCTTGGGATCGGCATTGCTTGGGGCTTCAGAAAGTCAGAGCCACAGGACGTCCCCGTGCAGCACGCACGCACTGAGCTGGTCACATGGCTGCAGATTCAAGGTGGGCAATCAGATCTATCAGCATGTGAGCAACAATGATCATTGTCCGAATAAAGAGAATTGTCGGTCGAACTAGATGACCCAGGTAACATTGAACATCTCGAACGTATGGTCGATCCAGAGGGGTCCTGAAATGACGGGGATTCAATTTGTATAGGTGTATAGGCGCACAATACGATCCCTGGTTGCTTGACTGCTACGTTTGAACAACGACCGTATTTGGCATACGCTTTGGATTCCCAATCCGATGGAAAAGATGGATGGCCAAAGGCGAAACCTCTTACTGAGGTCACTCGTTGAAAAACTTGTGAGAGCCAAACAGTAGCAGAGACAGGTTTACAGGGACAACCCATGTCAGGCCTGCTGGGAGACCAAATCCATATCAAATTATTGAAAAATCATCTCAAAACACCCAAACCACGCATAAAACAATAGGTTTCTATCGGCGATTAGTGGCACCCAGGTCGCACCTGATTTTCCACGTGCACCGGTAAATCACTGAATTTCTTAGTGGTGCAGCAATTTTTAGTGCCAAGTTCGCAGGCAAATTGTGATGTTGGGTATGTTCAGGTATAAGGTTTGAATGAGCATTCGTCATGCTGATTGCTGGATATCACTTCTACGCTCTGTTTTTGTGGTATCCGCAGTGCTCTCTTCTTGGAAGTGTGGATGCCATGGACGGATTTTTTGCAGCGGACCCTTTACCAGCGGAAGCCAGACGACTTGAGGATAGGGGATAATTCAGGATACCATTTTGGGAGACTAGGAATCTCCTTGCAAAGCTTGACTTGTCAAAGCCCAATGATATCATAGTCTACCCCGGTTTTGTTTCCGCACTTCATTTGCTGCTTTCGGTTCTTGACGCGCCGTATGGCATTTGTCGATCATCTCTGTTCTTGCACAATTCAAGTATTATATTCTGCAATCGAACTTTGCTGTTCGTGTTCTTCATGCACACAAACGCAAACAAACAGTTTGAAGGGCGGAGAACGATCAATCAAATGATCCAAAACTGCCTGCCTGATTCAAGCGTTTACAAAGGTAAAGCTCAGGCAGGATGACTTAGGAATGACTTCTTGGAAAAGAGGTTGACATGACAAGACATGTGAAGTGGAGACTTGCTTTTGTACTTTTAAAAGAGATGATTGACATGATGAATCATGACGAATGAGTCGAGTTGCCACATGCGAATCGCGAAATGCTTCGAATGACCAGCTTTCTTTCCCGCTCCCCGCTGGAGCTCGAAATGTCGCCGGTGTGGTGCCCGAGGTATCTCAGGTTGCCTGCAGTCCCGGGAGGCTGGCTCCGGGTCCTGGTGCATCCTCGTCAAGGAATCCCCCAGCTGATGCGTTTCACAGAGTCCAGGGCCATGGTTAAGCGCAGGCTGGAACTTGAGCCGAAGAGATCCAAACCAAAGGCGCTGCACACTTGGGTGCGTTATGAAATGCTGAAAGAATCCAGTTCCTGGATGTTCCTGGGTTTTGGATTTCTGCTTGAAAGAAGTGCTGATGAACAAATGTAGGTTGCCCACACGCGCCACGAAAATATATTCAGCGTTTGCATTACGAACTTGGGCAATCTTGGGCTTGGATTTGCATTAGAATGCAGAGGATTTGGATTCAGATATAAACTACTTGGATTCTTTACATTTGGAATCTTCTAGTTACTTCCTACTTAGAATTGTTTTACTCTTTCTTACTTTTCCAATTTCTCATAATTTCTCTCACTTCTTGCTGACTTTAACTGACTTTCTTGCTTCATTTTCCTTAGTTCATTGGAAGACTGGAAGATCAGCTCTCCACGACTCATCGCGGAGGCTTGGGAGGTTCTCCATGACGTTGAGCTTCAGAGCATCGTAGGTTCGGGCGGGGAAGGAACGAAGGAACGGGGAAGGAACTGAAGGAGGAACTGAAGGAGGAACATGAAGGGAAAGAATCGGAAAGAAGCATGGATCATTTCATTTCAGGCATGAAAGGGGTCCATTCCCCTTGCTGCGTCCTGCACATAATTCAGGCCAAAAGGTCTACCCTTGCCAATCAGGGAGCCAAGACTCTCTGAACTGTACAGCCCCGACTTCGTATTCACGAAGGAAGGTGGCCAAGGGAGAACCAGCCGCTAGTGGACGAGTGATCACCTGCTGTTCCCTCTGTGCAACTAGGAAGCGTTGGGTGATCGTCCACGCCAATCCCGCATTAAAGCGGGTGGGATATTCTTTGTGCTTCGCCGTCTTGAAAGTGGCTTCATCAGCAGATTTGCCGATGGCCACATCGGACGGAAAACGAGCCTCAGGGTCGGCATGCTTCCACATGGTCTTCCGCACATCGCCAGCGTCATAGGCCAGAAGGCCCGTGGGTTTAACCACACTGGCACCCCAATGCCACTGCCCCAAGACATGTAGATGACAAAGAGGATGGGAGCGGGCCAATTCCAAGGGAGGAGAGGTCCAGATTGAGGCTCTCTCTTCCAATTTGGGCGGGGCTGGATGCTCAGAGAGCATCATACCACCATTGACCATGTGAGCTCCAAGGGCACCCAAGCCCTGCAAAAAGAAGCATGAGCCTGCACGTAGCTGCTCATACTCCCTGCGACGAAGGAGATCGTAGCCAAAAAGCCGTTCTCGACTTCGAAGAGGGCGAGGCCATCTGCCAATGACCCCTTCCGGAGGAGGTTGGTGACGTGCTTCTGAGAACGTTTCGCATGGTGATCCGTTCATCGTGGCGGCTATGTACCCATCAAGGTACGTCTTCCACAAAAGCTGCCATGAATTGCCCGTGAAGGACAAGTCTCCCAAGACAGGGCTCACAGCCGTGTCAAGGGAAAGGACACGAACACAGAGACCGGCCTCCTCACAGAAGCGGACCAACTGGCAATGGAAGTCATCGTCTCGTCGGCGTCCTGCAAAAAGATGGACCACCAAGAAGAAAGGGTCCGCTTCTCCTTCAATGTGAATAAGAGGGAAGGGTTGCACAGGAGGCAGATCCTCCCAACACATCTTCCGTAGAGAGGCCAACCACGAAACCTGTGCTTGAAGGGCTCGAGGAACATGTAGTACCGAAGCTCGCCTTTCCGAAGCATTGGCAGGTCCAAGGTAAACTGGTCGATGTGCATCAAGAGGTGGTCGATCATCCAAAGAGCGAAGACGGCAGCGAAGACGGCCAATATGCTGCAAGGTGATAGAGCGCGGAAGGACATCTGCGAACTCACCAAAGGCGTCGACCAAAGCCGTGGCTGCATCTACGTAGTCGTTGAAGCTCAAGAGGTCCTCAATACCATAGCGTCCCCATTCCAGAAAGCCAAATTCAACCCAGGAATGCAATTCCTCAGGGTAGCATGACAAGAGCTGGAGCCAACCATCACATAGTCGATCCTTGGCGGTGGCAAGCTGGTCGGTGAGGTCTCGTCCAACACATCGAAGCCAGGTCTGTGTGAATCGATGCAAGACGTCATAAAGATGTCCGGCATCATCTGCAGAGAAGACACTATCCGGCAAGTGCAGAGAGGCCTCCAACTGATCCACTTCAATACGAAGTGCCGCAGCAACATGATCCTGCCAAGGAATCAAAGGTGCCACAGGACCGGCGCATTGGAGGGCATCAAAACGTGCCTGTCCCTTCCATTCTGGGGCAATCGTCGCCTGCCAATGGTCGTCAGGCATCCCGGCTGCGACCAAAGCATTGTAGCGTGGGTTCCCACCTCCGCCTCGCGGTATATAGGCGAGGTGCTGACGGAGGCGCTGCGACGTCTAGAAGAATTTGAGGCAAACACTGCAAGTTGCCCCGTGGACGAAGGGTCGTTCGGGAGCATATTCTTGATGAACACGGCGTTTATGTAGTGAAAGGGCCTGTCCACTCAAGAAAACCTGACCACAATGGCAATAAAAGGTATCACCAGTGGGGGCAGAAGAATGAGATGCTTCTCCTCGGAAGGTAGCACCATGTTGCCGCAAGGTCTGGTAGAAGAGGCCTTGCAAGTGGTGAACATCCGCCATCATACGCTCCTGCAAAAGGTGAAGACGATGGGCTCGTCGTACCACACTTTTCCATGACAGAACACACGGAAGATGGTCTTCCTGCCACCATTCAAAGAGAGCCGACATATCTGTGGCCCATGCTGAAGGCACCTTCTCGGTCAAAGAAGATAGCCACTCCAGATCAGCTTGAAGACCAGCTAACCAGGAGGATCTACAAAACCGGGATTCTTGGTGCATGAGGGTCTGGGCGAACTCCGGTGCAACTCGAAAGAAATGCCGAGCGTAAAGAAGTCGATCTTCAGCAAGCTTGGCACGGATCGACGTGTAGCCGGCTGCCAACAAGATAGTCGTAGGTCCTTCAGGGGCAGCAGGATCAAACCGTCGACGTAGAACCCGACGCAACATGCCAACCACAACCGACTGAAGGCGCCCCATCTGCTTCTGTGTCAGGACTGGCCATGAGCCGCAACCAAAAAAGACCTTCGTCATGATAAGGGCGTTGAAGAGTCGTACTCGCAGTCGTTCAGGAAGGTGACGATTTGCCAACACAGGTCGTGCCAGTGTGGCGAAAGCTTGCTTACCGGCTCCCAAACGGCAAGAAAGTTCCAGGTCAAAAGAGCGGTCTGCGGTAAGCATACTCCCTAAATGCTTGTAATGCGGAACACAATGTAACCACAAAGGAGCGGCTCCATCTGGTAGAGGACATTCGAAACCAGGTCGAGGAGTCAAAAGGAACTCCTTTCTGAGCTCCGGGGCATTCCGGCCTTTGAAAGTGACCAGAGCGCTGGTCTTCCCCAGGGCTAAGTTCAATGGAAGGCCTTTTCGTCCAAAGAGCTCATGGATAAAAGCCATAGCTTCCTTGAGCAAGTCAATCAAAAGAGGCCCTGAATTGGCGACCAGGGGGAGTGCCACATCGTCCGCCCAGACGATGTTGAAGGGACTGATGCCAAGGCCGTCAAAGACAGAGCAAAGCATAGGGTGCTCGAGCAGCCAAACATCCAAGTCGCGGATTAAATCCGCCATCAGGATGTGCCATACGCAGTCTGCTATGGGACTACCAGGGCACGTCCCTCTCTTGGTGACAAAGAGGTCTTTTTGGTTGATTGTGCACCAGGTATCATGGTGAACATCTTGGACCAGGCGAATGAGTCGCGGGTGAACCCCCATCTGTTGCAAAAGCGAAGGTCGAGAAGTACCCCCAAGCAGATAGTGACGAATGTGTTCTCCATGAGGCACTTCAAAGGTCACATCATTGACGTTCTCCTGCGAGCGGACCCCGACGACAAACTCTCTGATAAGCCTATGATAGGCGTTGGCAATGTCCAAGAAGAGGACGGCGCTGCACAAGTTCTGAGAGTCCGCAATGTACATGAAGGTCCGTAGCGTGTGAGAACCAAAGATCACATTCTGTTCTGCAAATCCTCCAAGTTGTCCTGGGGGTCGCTTCGAAGCCAAGACATTCATCAATCGAGAGCGCAGCAGACCATGTAGCCTCTTTGCAGGAGTCCCCAGCAACATGATGCCACGAAAGTGGGACACGACCGCTGGATGTGGCTTTTTGGCAATGACAGCCATCTGGCCACCTTTGTATTGAATGGGTTCCACCCCCCATGCAAATGATTTCATAAACAAAGCATGAAAGCGAGGGGCCAACGATGCTGCAGCCGAGTGATAAACCACTGTGGGGATCACATCAAGTCCTGTGGCACGATCAGGTTGTGTGGAACGAAGGGAATCTTCAATCTCAACCCGACTGGGCAGCAGGTCAATAGGAAGCAACCCAACATGGTCCTGCGATGGAACAGAGGAGACAGCAGATTGAACCAAATCCTCCACGGTTGTAGAACTTCCTGCTTCAAGACTTTCGAAGTAGGGTTGCCACTCCTCCTCAAAAGCTAGATTCTGCAAAGGTGGCAGACAAGATTTCTTGGCTTTGGTCTGCGGGAGGGCGTTGCGAATGACCTTCCAGAAACTCTTGGCCTGTGTGGGATGTAGTAGTTCGCCACCTCTCTTCAACATCTCCTCGAAATAATGGCGGTCATCATCACGAACTCCAGCTGTAACTTGACGGCCCAAGGTTCGAAAGGAGAAGAGCGCAACAGCAATTTCCCGGTCAATGTAGGCCATATGCTGGGTAAAGAAAGCTGACGCATCTGCTGATAGGCCAAGGCCAGGGGCACAGCGAGACCAACCAACAAAGCAAGCCCGAAGAAGAGAAACTCGCCGATGTTGATTCCACTCACGGAGGCGGCAACGGGCAACTTTCTTGTCCAGAATCAGCTGCCACGTCGAAGGGGATAGACTCTTCTTCATCGGTGTGGCAACTCGATGACGATGGACGCTTCGAAGCTCTGAAAACAGCTCTTCCTGAAGGTGTGCGGCATGGGTGCTCACATCCACGTCCCATTCCACTGGGAGAGAGGAGCCGATCTCAGCAGAACCAACATCAAAATGAAGCTTCACACCTGGAAGTTGAGGTCGTAGAGATGCGACAACGCATGTGTAGTGGACTTCCACCATAGCAGGCCGATGATCGCTGGCAGTACCAAACTCAAGCTCCACATCGACCCAAGACGTACAGCGGCTCAGATGCCAGGCCAAAGGGAGGCCGACAAAATCGATGCGGGATTGTCTCCCGCTCGAATGCGTCCAGGTCTCGCCAGGTCCATGTTGATAGAGTTCGAAAGTAGAGGGCAACAGGATTTCCATTTCACGTACCCACCCCAAGAAGGCTTCCGATTTGTTGTCTGGAACTTCCGCCTGGTAGGCACCGACAAAATTGCAGCGTTCGGAGCCAATACGAGCATTGGCATCGGTCAACGACAAGACCGGCCAAGACTTGTAACGTTGGGGGATTGCATCACGAAGGCCATCCCAAAAGGCTTGGATGTCTTCAAACGAAGCTCCAGTGTGAGGAGCATGTCCAGCGACAACGATACATTTGAAACCTGGAGCAAGTACTCGCACAATAATGGACCGAGCACTACTGGACACAAGACCAAAGTGATCACGGTTCCAGAAGAGCTGTCGTCCTCCTGGAGAGGTGGTCGCATAGGGCAAAGTCTTCGAGAATGCCAAAAGCATGCCACCCACACCCTGTTTGGTTGCAGCACTACGAAACAGAAAGTACCGATCATCCTGGTACCAATGGATCCTCTGCAAGCGGGTTTCCTGAAGGGCAAAGCAGTGAACTCCAGCATCCGCAAAGTTCTTGAGAACAATCTCTTGCTTGGTAGGCCCGCTAATAGGAAGGTCCTGGTTAGCTGGGCCACTCCCCTTCATAGAGAGGCAATTGAAGGTACAAACCTTCAAATTGCAATCAGCAACAGTAGGTTCTTCGGTCAGGTGGGGCTGCAATGTAGACGGAAAGACCTCAGACGTAGGCTTCGAAGCGGCTTCTGCAGGCATCAGAAGGGCTTGGCCTTCATGGTCAATCCGGAACCTGGGGTCAAGAAGCATGGAATTCTGAAGAAAAATTGAAGGAAATCCAAATTGAGAAGAACATATTTATGGTTTGTTGAAGAGGATGTCTTGAAGCTATGACATTCTTCAGGACAAAACCAGCAGAAAGAAAACATAGTCGTCATCATGGTCCTCATCCATCATAAGCATTTTTCAACCATCTATCACCAACCCCCACGTTCCTCATCATCGCTGACCAAAACTCACCATGACCACCTCCTTGATCGCAGCCAACCCTTGCTTACTCTAGGCCACCTTTTCCAGAAGTTTTTGCCGCCGTGTGTACTTCATGTGTTTGAACTATGTAGAACTATCTGGGATTAAGATGAACTCAGATGAACTCAGATGAACTCAGATGAACTCAGATGAACTCAGATGAACTCAGGAGGTATTTAACTAGTTTGATCCTTAAAATTGGGGAGTAAAATGTGATCAGCCGCCGAAGAGATGAGTCTTGTCCAGGCGGATCTCAAGCAGAACTGCCAGGGCCAAAGCACCACCACCGCCAACAAATCAGAGACAGGGAGAGGGTTGGGATCCGATTGGATCGGATTGGATCTCCCGAAATTCTTCGCCTCAGCTGGGGAGTGGTGAAGCACGCTCAGCTGCACAGCTCTTTTTTGGTCCCCAAGTGCCAAGGTAAAGAACTAGAAAAATGAGAAAAATAAAATTAGGAAAAGAAAATGAGAATGTTTGAGCTTCTACAGGAGTCCTAAGTCCTCAGGTTGATCCCGCACACCCTTGAGGGGTGCTCGGCCACCTCTCAAACAGCTTATTTAAATTCAGAATTCCTTGAGAATTCAATTCAGCACAGAGTTAATCAGTCGGTATCCACCATATCCATATCATTCCATATCAATACTCATTTCGGTACCATTCCATATCGGTATCCAAACCCAGAAAATTCTATATCCACATCCCTATCCACATCTACATTTATATCCACATCTACATTTATATCATCCACATCTACATTTATATCTACTGTATATCTATATCTATATCTATATCTATATCTATATCTATATCTATATCTATATCTATATCTATATCTATATCTATATCTATATCTATATCTATATCTATATCTATATCTATATCTATATCTATATCTATATGTGTATCTCTATCTATATCTATAATGTATGCATAGGACGTTTTACAAATTGATCAGCGCCCAACATTAGCTGATTCTACTTTGAGCCACCAACTATGATTACAACTGCTAACCCACCATTATTTTCATTGGATAGGAGCTGCCCCAGTGATCCCGAAAGGTACCAGGGAGCAAGGGAACGAACACACAGAGTGAGAAAAATTGGTTGAGAATCCTCTCAACCTGCTGTTTGTGAGTTTACTCAGATTACTCCCTATTGCATGAAGTTGTGACTAAGCGTCCAGCCACATCCAGCTTCTACAAGTATGCTTTGAAAAGTGCAGCCTGAGGCAAAATAGCCATGGGGATGACATGTATCAACGTTTGCACTCTTACCTGTACGAAGCAATACATTTCAACCATGGTTGTTTTGGACGGGGCTCCAGTCTGCGTTTATAAAAAAGAGTAGAAACCAACAGAAAAACATGGAGCTGTGGCAACGGTTTCTTTCATTTTGTTGTTTGTTCGTTTGTTTATTGTTTGTTCATTTTGTTGTTGTTCATTGTTGGTTCGTTGTTCTTTTTGTGGCGCCGTTTTCGTCCCGCCAGACTGCCGATTCTCAGGCCTGTTCGAAAAGTTCCAACTGCTCCAACCATTATACGAGGAATGTGCCAGAACCCAGACTTGGGATGAAAATGGCAAGGCAAGCGTCAGGACCGTGGCATTTTTCCCAAATAGTGGCCAGTCTAACCCAAAAGCATGGGTTTTTGTGTTTACCTGATCATAACTAATTTGCAACTTTTGGCCGGACTACGGATTAGTTTTTTGCCCAGAGTGGTTAGGTATTGGAAGTTTGCACTTAGGTTTTTGTTCGAATTTGGTTGACAGGTTTGTTCGAACATTTTTAGTTCGAAGGGTTTGAAAGCTTTTGAACTTCACCGCCTTAGAGTCCGAGCCAAACCCAAGTTCCGGGATGGAAAGCGGTCAAGCTTCCCGTTTGAACCCCTGAGAACATTTTGGGGGCCTGGAAAGCGTCACTGCGGAGTTTATGTACTCATCCACCTTGGAAACCCGAAGAAAAAGAAAAACATGTGGTAGCTGCGGTAGCGCTTCCAAAAGAACCATATTAGGAGATGGAGGCTGCTTGCGATGTTGGATGACAGAGCAACCCGCTGAAAGAGCGAGAGGCGGCAGGAATCTCGTTGTTTTCATTTGTTTGTCTTGTTGACCTATGTGTCCTCTATCCGTCTGTCTGTCTGTCTGTCTGTCTGCCTGTCTGCCTGCCTGGCTGCCTGGCTGGGTGGCGGCCTTCCTGGCG
>VSDK01020176.1:84712-98694 GCA_009767595.1 Symbiodinium kawagutii | reverse complement strand
CTGTCCGTCCGTCCGTCCGTCCGTCCGTCCGTCCGTCCGTCCGTCTGCCCGTCTGCGTGTATGCTGTCTGCGTATCGTCCATCTGCCTCACAGCTTGGTCGAGTTTCCGTTTGCTTGTTTGGTTTGTTTGTCTTTGTTTTAGATTGTCTGTTTGTCTTTGCTATCTATCAGTGGGTTCGGATTTCTGTCTGTTTCTATCTATGCATCTATACGGTTCATCTATTCATCTAGTCATTTATTTTTCTATTAATCTATTCATCTAATCATCTATTCATCGAATGTATATACCTACCTACCTACCTATTTGTCTATCTATCTATCTATCTATCTATCTATCTATCTATCAATTGATCCATGTATCAGCATCCATCCATTCATCTGTCAGTCTAGCTATCTCCTTAATTACCTATTACTATTGACCTATTTCTCTGTATTTTTTCGGTCTTACTCTGTCTCTATCGAACTCTCTTGTGAAAGCGTCGCCAGCCAGCAGATTGTTACGATTTGGACTCACCAACGTGCTTCGTGCCACAACAGCGTGCATTTGGTGAGTATCTTGACGTCACATGGAAAACGCAGCAAGACTGTCAGTTGTTTTTCGGTTTGAATTGCAAACTCGCTTTGGTCCACGGCGGAAGGCAATTTTTGTAAACCTGGATCGCAAAAACTGTCGCAGTACCGTCAGTTTGCCTCTCGTGCACTTCTAAGTGTATATACGATAGTGAGACTTATGAGTACAGATCACAGTCTCTATTTTTCCACAAGAAAGTGTTTACATATGATATATAGATATTCGTATGCATAATATGTTTGAACATGGCAAGTTGATACAATTTAAGTAGAATTGCTGTGATAGTCTGATCTTTTCGTCAATGATTACATGTACGTATTATATCTATGGGTTTTTTGCTGCCAGAACATTTGTGTTATGATTTTTGCGGTGCAATGATCGACGGAAGTTTGGAAGTCAAATGTCGGACTTATGCAAAGTTGAAGCAGCCAGTCAGTCAGTCAGATCAGAAAGAAGATCAAGAACATGTGTGCATATCTGTTAGGAATCGCGTAAAATGTTTTGTTTTTTCAATGTTTGTGCACCCGGATGATTGAAAAGAAGGCTCATTCAGGGGGCGGGTGCGGAGGTCATTTGAGAAGGCGATCAGCAAAAAGTACACCCCTCTGTGGCAAAGCTCCCGTTTGCAAATCAAAATCCAAAAAGCTTGCATTCTCAAAGCGCTTTCGGAAGAGGAAATTTGCAAAGAGTGCAAGGCGCTGCGGCGAAATGCGCATATGCAAGCCAAAATCGGAAAAACAACTGAGGGTTTTGCGACGTTTTTGGATGTGTTTGGATGTTTAAAAGGGACAGACAGCACATCATCATCATCATCATCATCATCATCATCATCATCATCATCATCATCATCATCATCATCATCATCATCATCATCATCATCGCCAAATGATAGTAATAGTAGTAATCATCATCATGATTGCCATGATCAACTATGTGCATCATCACCTCATCTCAATCAACCTTCTTTTACTACAGGCTACCTCTTCTGGAAACTTCCGCCACCGCCTTGTTTATGTTACATACCCTAGAGTGACTTCTGCAGCTCAGCCATGATCAAGGGGGTCCGTGGCCCCATTATTACTTTCTTTTGCATTTTGTGAGGCAAATATTCTGAGCGGCGAAACTCATTTGACTCGATGCACCGACAAGCCGGGGTGTTCATAAGCAGGACTTATCCGCATTGACATGGGCATGTCGATAAACATAGGTAACTCCAACGATCCTAAGAAATGTTATTTGATTTGGCCGCACCGAGATACCACCAACCAAATCTGCTTTTCTACAAAGGCGATGTGTAATTGGCAAATGAACAAAGTAAACGAAGTATATGAATCCATTTTTGAATGAAGGCACAGCATTGCCCTCGGTAGCGTGTGGCTTGCTCTTGAGCGTCGCGCCAAGGCGGAGCATTCCGGACTTCCTCTTCAGCCGGAGGTGCAGCGTTCAAAGAGAGTTACAGGAGAGAGCGAGAGAAGAGAGAGAGAGAGAGAAGAGAGAGAAGAGAGAGTAGAGCAAGCAGAGAATTACAAGTGTAGCTCCTTGTGTTCCGGGGTCGTATCAAGGGCTTCCAGTTTTAAGCATACCAGGCATATGCCTAAACCTTGAACATGCAGATTATCGGCCGTGGCTGTAGCTGTGCGGCTAACCAATGAGTATACCCTGCAAACGCCTGTAGATGGATCATAGATCAGTTTTGTTTTCCGATCGTCCTTGCATGTTGAACCTTCATTGCGCAGGTATACGCCGATCATCCCTCCACTGTTCCGATCAACTCAATTGATTTTTTCCTGATCCTTACCCTGAGATTCTTTCTGGCATTCTATTTGACATTGAGACATTCTATCTTGAATATTCCACCAACAGTCTGGAACTCTTTGAGACATGTTTTCTGACATTGTACCTGGCATATATGCGAGCATTCTTTCTAGCATTCAAATGAACCAGCTGGATCACCAAGGCTGATTCCATTGATGGCAAGTGCGAGAATCCGCGAAAACAAAGTAATCTCCAGAACATGAACATGTTTTTTGGAGATTGTGACCTTCCAGGGCTGGAAGTGTTTCCGATTTATTATTCGCTGGTGTCCCGGTGGATCTACAAAATGATCCACTTGATCCACGTGCAAAAAAAGACTGTCAAGCTGCAAGGCTTAGAACGATTGATAAACATATACAGTGGGGTCTCTGTTTTTCCCAAATGTTAGCCCCCCCGTGTTTTTTGGAGACATTTTAATTTTCCTTAAATGTTCCACGAGAAAGTTCCCTGCCGGAATGCGTAATTTCTGCGTACCCAGCCATTCTCTAGAGCGGTTTTTGGTGGCTTGCGAACTGCGAAAACCCGGGACAGCAACCAACCCAGCGTCAATTCCAAAAACATCAGTTTTGACCTTCTTGGCCTACAGCAAACCATTATTTCCCACATGTCAGATGAGGTCAGCACTGTGAGCACTGGGGTACTCTGACATTCAGAAAATGTTTGGGTTTGTCCATCCAGTTGTGAAGGTTTATCATTGAACCTATTCGCACTTCATGCCCAGCGACGAATCAAAGGTCGAGAGAGGCTGCAGAGCTCAAAGATGTAGGAACCTCAATGATTTGAAGCTGGATCATGTAGGACATATTGACCCAGGAGAAAATGACCATGTACATATGTATGTAGAATCATAAATACATTTATATATATATATATATGCCTGTACTTCTTGCCTTTTGTTTTTTCGGATATTGATGTCCATTGCTTTTTTCAAGAGCCACAACTTGGAATTGCCGAGTACAATGCGGTAGCTAAGAGATCACGCAATAGGCAGTCCTCAGGCTTGGAAATCATCTCAGACTCAAACACATCCAGTTATTTCCATTTTTCACTGTTTCAACATGTTGCAACTGCTGATTTTGGCAGCAGATGCCAGTTGGCTCAGTAGGCTCCGTAGTTCGCCCGTCTCCTTCCTTCGGTAGGTAGTCTCCCTCTCTCTCTCTCCCTCCTTCTCCTTTTTCCTATCTTTACTCTATATATATATATATATATATTTTTTTTTTTTGTATTGTTATCTATTTATATACGTATACACTTTATGAATATGTATATCTTTATCTATACACATCTTTCTCCTTCCTTTCTGCTGTCCTCAAACACAGATCGGAGCGTCGCAGCGTTTGGGTTTCCACTGAGGATTTCGAGGTGCCAATTGTCAATGGTGTCGATGCTGTGCTCGCTGTGTTCGTTCACAGAAAGCAGTTCACGTTCTGAGAAGAATTCAACATATACATGGGATATGCGTGTGTATATATATATATTGATATATATATATATATATATTGATATATCTATATATATATATATAAATTATGTTGCGGTTCGTATACATGCGCAAATGATATACATATTTATATTTGTATATTTATTCATTTATTTATGTATATGTATAATGATATGTATATATACATAAAGAGAGAGATGGGGTGGGTGTTCACAACTGGCGATTACCGGATTTGTAGGTTGGTGCGGAATCTGTGGAATCTGCGGAATCTACTCCTCAGAACGCTGAGGCTGTCTGTCTTGGGGCCATGAAAAAACGCTGGGAAAGGGCCATCCCAAGGGAAATTGAGATCAGACTCAATTTGCACATACGGGATGCGAGGTTTGGCGAGGCACTGCTGTGCCCTGCGGAGTACATGTAGGAAGGTTGACCTGTCGCAATATTGACCTGTTGCTAATCCTTTTTAATGTTTGCCTTCAGAAGCTGCAACCGAACTGGATCTCAAACAGGTAAAGCACACTTTGACAATGCCACCAACTTCACAGAAAAGGCAGAGGGCGTGATTCGCGGGACAGCCTTTCCCGTCACTGGAAATGTTGGTGGCAATAAGAAAACAACAAAATTCATGACCTTACCATTTTTTAAGTTTTTGTAGAATTGTCATGTTTGGTCCTTGGGCTTGTTCTTGCGATGTGATTCGAATGTAGCTGCAGCACCCTACATGGTGAGTTTCCCAGACCCTGTGACAGGACCGTACCAAGCTGGAGACGATGGCATGGATCCCGCTCCTGACAGCCGCTGATAATGCGCTAGTGTTGCCTTGCAAATATCATTTCCGTTTTGCCAAATTCGTGCACCAGATACAGCACTCAATCAGGCTCCCCCCTCAATCTTATTGGGAAATTGACCGATGTGGCATTTTCTTGAAAGCTCATTTTGAAGATTTAAGAACTTAGTATCCAACAGTACCACAGTGCTTTCTATGGCAAGAGCAATCTTGCGTGCACTCTAACATGTAGCACAAGGCCATCAGCAACAACAACAACAACAACAACAACGACAACAACATCAGCAGCAAGCAGCAAGCAGCAAGCAGCAAGCAGCACCTTTGCCCATTGGCCACCCCAGAACTGCAGGGAGAAACCAGGTGGGAAATTGTGAGATGGGTGTGCTGAACTGGTGTTCATTTGAATCATTATATATTTGCATTTTTCATGCATTTAAATTTTAATTCTTGGGAAGGTTTTGGTTGCCTGGGTGATAAGTTTCTAAAGAATCAATCTATTCCAAGGCAACAGCAGACATTAACGTACATTCATGTTTCTTGCACGTCCATGTTGCGACTGCATTTCAAACCATACAATACTGTGGTTCAATCAAGATCATTTCCAATGATAGAATACCTCGCATCACTTCAGAGCATATTGCGCCATTTCCATCCATTTCCATCATATCCCATTGTATCGCAGCACAAAGTACAGTGCCCCATGGTATTTCAGCATGCCAACATACACTACAAATATGATTCCCCAGATAGCAGAGCGACTGCAGTTCCTACTTCATTGGGTTGCTTCAAGAATGGAAGTGCGCTTTGGATCCAGAGTGCCATCGGATCTTCTGCTGCCAGCTGTATGTTTCTGTGATTCTGCTAGAATTCTGTTGCCATTGCCGCCATGGGTGCTTTGCAACGAGCGTGCCAGCTGCGGAATGCCATTGCCATGGGTGCGGAGAGGGCACTGTGTGGAGCGCTGGGGTGCTGGTGTCAGGGGTGCAGCCGGTGTTTCTCTGGAAGATGTCACCAAGTATTGTTTGCATTTTTTGGCTCTATGCCGGCATAATTGACACAAACAATAGACTTATTTATTATACATGATTGGTATTACAAAGAGGTTTGTTTTATTGGCCAGGCAACCGATCCTTTCCACCAGTAGAAACCGCCGTGGAACCTGCATTGTATTTGATAAAGCAGGTGGCTAAATTTTTGGGTGTTGAGACACCTATGTTGCTTGTTTTAGCTTGACTCCTGAAGGGATTGTCTGGCTGCTGTAGTCAATAATTTTGAGTCAATAGCTTTCATGGGAAAGAAAAAAAGCACTGAATTGACCTATATGTTCATGATATATATATATATATTATCAGATTTAATATGTGATTATTAAGAATATTGGAATAACAAATAAACTATTACAAATTTAGATGAATACTAGAGAGAATCCGCTGGATACAACAGCAGGAAACAATAAAGTAGAAAGTAAATATATCCATTTATTATATTAATTTATAGTATGTTTTTGATGTTTTTCTGATATTATCATTGATATTATTATTATCATTATTATTACTACTTACTGTATTATTGATTATTATAATCTAATCTTAGTTCTTATTAGTTAATAGCTATTCATTATAGATTACTGATTATAGTTTATTAATATTAGTTATTAGTTGCTGCTTCTGACTTATTGGTTGATGGTTTTAAGTTATTTTTTGTTTTTATTGTTTGATGGTTATCAGTTACTGGGTGTAAGTTTATGGTTCGTGTATCGGATGTCGGATGTCGGTTATCGGTGATTAATCATCAGTTTTCGGATATCGGTTTTCGGTTGCTTATCGGTTATTGATTATTAGTTAATTAATATTTATCAAATGTTGTTATTTACTGCTTGCTGGTTATTGGTTGCTAGTTGCTACTTTGTAGTTGCTGGTTGCTGGTTACTAGTTATCAGTTATCAGTTATTAGTTGTGAGTTATTAGATATTAGTTGCTGCTTGTTAGTTGCTAGTTATTAGTTGTTCGGTATTGGGTGTTGGTTATAGGCTATTAGTTTTCGGCTAATAGTTATTGGTTGTCGGTTATAAGTTATTAGGTCTTAGTTATTGTCGGTTATTTATTGCTTGCTGCTTGGTAGTTCTTGGTTGTTGATTGTTGCTTGGTAGTTCTTGGTTGTTGGTTGTTGCTTGGTAGTTCTTGGTTGTTGGTTGTTGCTTGGTAGTTGTTAGTTGTTGGTTGTTAGTTATTGGTTATTAGTTGTTGTTTGTAGGCTGTTAGTTTTTTTGGATTGTTGGTTATTATTTGTTGCTTGTAAGGTGTTGGGTGTTGGTTATTGGTTATTGGTTGTTAGGGTTGTTACTGGTGATCGGTTGTCGGGTGCTGGTTGTTGGTTGCTGGTTGCTGGTTCTTGGTTGTCGGTTGTTAGTGGTTGGTTGTTTGTTGTTGGTTGTGAGTTGTTCGTTGTTGGTTGCTGGGTGTTGGTTGTTGGTTGTTGGGTGTTGGTTGTTGGTTGTTAGTTGTTGGTCGGGTTTGTTGGTTCGGGTCCTCGGTTGTTGGTTGTTCGTTATTCGTTGTTGGTAATTGGTTGTTGGTTGTTAGTTGTTTGGTGTTTGGTTGTTGGTTTTCGGTTATCGGTGTTGGTTATTTGTTGGTTGTTGGGTGTTGGTTGTTGGGTGTTGGTTGTTGGTTATTTGTTGGTTGTTATTTGTTGTTCGGTTTGTTATTCGCTATTGGTAATTGGTTGTTGGGTACTGGTTATTGGTTATTGGTTCATGGGTATTGGATATTATTTATTAAATATTGATTATTAATTATTAAAGAATAATTATTAATTATTATATTATTAAATTTTAATTAATAAAAAATAAATATTAATTATTTATTAAGAATATATATTTAATATTAATATAATTTAAATTTATTTATCTTTATAAATTTTAATTTAATTAAAATTATAAATTATATATATATATATATTTTTAAAAAAAAATTAAATATATAATTACTTTACTTCGAGTGATCCCCACTATAACATTTTAAATCCATCTATTGATTTACAACACTTTTATCTGCAACTTTTATTATGCAACTTTTGCGCAATTAAGGCACCTATTATTTGCTTTACCTGGCACACAGCATATTAACATGTCAGGCGGTAATCTGACATACACTCAAGAGCTCTCAAATAAATTACTTAAACATGCCCAAACATGGCGGTGAACCACCTGAGCCAAGAAGCAGGTTTGCTTAAACATAACTAAATATGGCAATGAACCACCTGTGCCAAAGCATTGGCTTCGCCTGGCAATTTATTGCATATAACCATTTTTCAATTAAATTATAAACATGTTAGTGGGCCATGCAAAATAAGCTTTGAACATTCAACAGGTTTGCTTAAAC
Source organism: Symbiodinium kawagutii (assembly GCA_009767595.1). Lineage (NCBI taxonomy): Eukaryota > Dinophyceae > Suessiales > Symbiodiniaceae > Symbiodinium > Symbiodinium kawagutii. Next base: position 90,697 of record VSDK01020176.1, on the reverse strand, counting down.
ATGCCTAAACATGTCAGGACACCGCCTGTTAAACATGTTTGCGCAACCATGCCAGTTTTACTTCACGAGACTTGTAGCAAAGCACCGTATTAAAATCTTTGTAATCCATCATACCTCCACCAGACCTCTTCAGTCAAAACCGATTTGGTCCCACTGGCAAAGCACTGTATTACAATGTATGCAATGCATCATAGACAGACCACAACTGCAGCCGCTGAAGCGTCCAAGCAGCTTTGGCTTCGAACTTGTCCGTCAGTTCCCGCAAGTAGGCAGGAGGGCCTCTGCGTAAAAGATCTTCTACTTGCTCCGTGAACCCCAACAAGATGAGATTTTGCAGTTTACGGGCACGTGTCAGCATAACATAGATGGCCAGCCACCAGTCAGCATCCTCTAGCCCACCAGCACGCCGCAAATCAACCAGCACACCTCCATCCAAGGTCAAACCTTGCGCGCTGTAAGCAGTATGCAGCATGCCATGCAAAAAAGGAAATTACCAGCGAATTACTTCAATTTTCTCGGTATCCTTACCTATCTTCAAATTAATTTTGAACTCTGCATGCACCAACTCGACAAAGAACAATCTCTTTGCGTCATTCGCGTGTTCCTCCAGATTCTGAAACGTTTTTTCCCACATCTGCAACAGAGCATCTTCCATGGGCGAATTCTTTCCTTTGAGTAATTTCACTCAAATGCCTCTGGCCATGTATTCCGGAACGAAATAATAAAATCCAGGTTTACGATGGTCAAGGCACTTCTGATCTTCATGGTGCAAATCCACTTTCACCACCACTGCCAGTTTGTCCTTAACCAATCCAAGATGTGGAGCCAAGACATCCGCTAGCCGTACAACTATGTTCTCGTGCACCAATAGCATGCCTTGCAATTTGCCAGTGCGATGCGGATTTGGCACCGTGAGTAACTGATGTGTTAACTGCTTGTCTGTGGCTTTATTTTTTCTGGAATGCCTTTGGTCAGCAGCTTGCAGACAAAATAGTGGCACATCGAGGTTCTGCGCATCTCGGTTGGCCCTTTCCACCATGCTGCGAGCAATGTTCTCCCAGTACATTCCAATGACATGGCCATGCTTGAACAAGTCCGTGCTCAGTTCCTTCTTGCAATTTTCGATTTTGCGAGCACGCAGCTGAGCCAAGTAATCCTCAGACAAAGGTGCAGCAGGCGTGCATCTACGCATTGCCTCTGTGATTTCTGGCAAGTGAGTATCCAGAAATCTTTTCGACTTCTTTAAGTGCGTCACTGTGTCAATGCTCATCAATGCCGCCTGGGCAGCATGATGTTCAGTCTGCGCTCGGTGCGGCATTTTGCGGATCAGCTCTTCGAGATTGTCTGCTAAGGAGATTTCGTTGGCGGGCTTTATCTGCAAAAAATCACCTGCTATTAGCAAAATTGGTATGTGTCCCATGAGCTCCCCTGGGTTGTAATAGGTAGCTGGGTCAAGGCCTTCATCTTGGCGTGCCCGCATGCTGCGGTAAAGCATTATGTTTTCCACTGCCGCTGGAACTAAATTGATTTTATCTTGAATGGCAAGAATTTTAGGCTGCCAGCGTTGTTTCATCTCTTGCTCTTTTGTTTTCAAGGCCAAATGCTTGTTGCGCAAACTGGCTACACGATACGAGCATGCAGTATGACATGTCCTGGCGCGATAGGCATCGTTGGAAATAGCATCCGATTGAGCATGGCTAAAGGTGGCAATCATGTATCGCTCTTCCTCTCCAGGTCTGGCTGGAAAAAAGTGACAAAAAACATCCAGCATGAGTTCTAAAATGATGGTTGTCTTGCCTGTGCCACCAGCGCCAATCAAAAGACATGCGTGCTGCGCGCGGTTTCGCAAAGGCGTTTTGTTGTCTTCTTCCTGTAAAGCTACGTCCATTGCTTCACCAAACCATCTGCAAGCAGACAATTGCTCTGGCGCCAGTTTGAAATCACCAGCAAATTTTTCAAACTCGGCAACCTTCCGGGCCATCGCTGCGGATGGCTTGTCAAAGGTGCGCTATTCTGCTTCTGGGCTTCCAAGCTCAAGGTTTGCAGGCCTCTCGGCTACACATTTTGGACCTGCATTTATTGGTGCCCGATCCACGAAGCTATTATTTGTCATGGCAGCACGCTGAGCATCCAGTAGCGGTTGTGTGATTATGGGCACTTTGTCTTTCAGTCTCTGTTGTTCTTCTCGTGTAGTCACTGCAGTGTTACTGGCACGCTTGTACATTGCAGCTTTATGCAACGCTTCTTCATTATGTGACAAGGGCAAAAGGCCCGCAGAGATCATGTCGCGCACAAATTTGGTATGCTTTTGACGATGAAAGCTCATGGCTTGTAAATGCTGCGAGGTAGTCAGTGGATGATGTACTTTTAAAGGCGCATCTCCAGCTTTCAGTCTAACCTCCCCATCGATGTCTGGATTTAAAGCATCTTTAAAGGCATGTTCAATACGTTTGCTGGCGTCTCCAGTGGCCGGAGCTTCGCGCACTAATCCTGGATCTTTTTTTGCATCTGTATCCAAGGCATACGACTTGGTTTTAGGAGCCGCCTTAGCACGTCCATAAGCATCTAAGTTCTTGACCAGTCTTTTTGTCAAATAGCGCACATATTCTTGCACAGTCAAATGATTCTGTAGCTTGGCACTCGCATCGCAGCCCAGTTTGTTTATGTAATCCTCATCCAATGGAATCAAATATTTGCTTTGAGCCAATTCTTTTTGCAACTGAAATACCTCCAAGCATTCCCACAAAGTCGGCATTTCCATCCGTGCTTCAATTTTTGCTTCAGCGTCCGCAGCTTTGGGTAAAATAGTGTGCTGCCAAGAGTATTTCCATGCTTTTGGAAAAGTAGCATATGGATTTTCATATTTTCCTTCCTTTATTTTTTTCGTTACTTTCTGCGCATCTAAAAAGACAGCCTTGTATGGGTCTTGCAGGTTGCCTTTTTCATCCATGTCATTGCCTTGACCCAAAGGCTTGAAAAGTAGCAACTTGATCAAACTCATCTTATGCGGATCTACATCTGGCGATGGAATATGCATACCTTCCAGCTGTGGAATCTTCGGAATTAAGCTGAGACGCTGTGTCTTCACTAACGCAGATGGTTTGTAATCTGTATCGTACTCGAAGCTAATTACATAGTCTCCCAAAGGATCTTGACTTGATTGTTTCCGCACACCATACACCCATATATTGTAGACATACACCGGAAGTGCCTGCGCAAACATTCACAAACAACAAGCAGTATTACTTTATTTCCCGGTAGTTCGTTTTAACTGATTCTTAACAAACTAGTTTCAAGACCCTGCCTGCAAGATGGGATGCTCTCTGCGGTGCATGTAGTCTTTATGATTCGATGTGAACTGCACATGAATGTTGGAGTTTTGAGCAAAATTGTCGATTTGAACTGCCTTCAGGTCCGCAGCCATTCGGTTCCGGAGCTTGTCATTCTGCCCATATTGCAATGCTTGTTGCAAGGATGTGAACCGCTGCCTACCCGGGCTAATGTAGATGTACTTGTGGTTTTCCCCAGTTTCTTGCTGTACTCGTTTCATGATCGTAGCAACATTAGCAGACACATGGACAGCCCTAATTACCACCGGTTGAGTCCCATGCATACCTTGCGACCTCGGTTGTATCAGCCAGCCCACTGGCAGTTCTTTCTCTCTTCCACTTTGCAGCGACGGCAATAAAAAGCCAATGGTTTGGGACACTGAAGCCTTTTTGTGTAAAGGTTTTAAACTCCCTTTGAAATAATTTTGCCAAGCCGAAAGGGTTTTGGTATAAGCTACTTTCACAGTAGTCTCCCAGTAACGATGCATAACAAAGGACATATGATCGAGCAGCATGGGAAACACCAACTCCGAGCTACTTTTAACCTGCAGCAAGTTCATCAAGTCTACTAATTTTTTTAACACTATCTTAACTCTCTCCTTGTTGCATTGGTGCGTCGTGAGTTTTTCTACATTTCCTTCAGCTTCGGATGCATGTATTTTCTGCACTATGCGTTGTAGGCCTTGCGTTAGTTTGTTACCCAGGGCGTGTACTTTTGTTGTACATTTATTAATGTAAAAACCTTGGTTGTGCGCATCTTAAAAAGTACCTTGGGTTTCTTGTTCCAACTCTTGCAACAACGTCTCCAACCAAGTCGGATCTGCGCTACCTTCCTTTGGATTTGGCTTTTCTAATTCTACAAGCCATTTGGGCTGTAAATTACCTGTTTTTCGAGCCATCCAAGCCAGTTTAGGTTTCATTCCAATGTTGGGTAGCTACTCCAAAGGCAGAGTGCTGGCAGGCGGCAAATACAGTAGTAATTAATTATTAAAATTACAATGTAAATTTACAGCTGCCACATAGTTTGTCAAAGTTTCAAAAGGACACACCACAACAGGATAAATCCTGCCACGTTTCCCTTTCCTACTCTCTTCAATAATATATAATTAATTATTGAGTAATCTGCCATCCCTTCTCAACTTGATTAGCTTGTCTGCTGGGACAGAAGCAGTTTTGTCTGGCTCCAGCACTGTGATGTGGTAACAATGATATCTGCAAACACGAGTTCCTGTTTTATTGTATTTCCAACAAAATGGCCTATAAACGTACAGCATGGCGCGGGCTTATACTTGCCATACGTCTTGAACATACACAGTAAGCCAGGTACCAGCATCTATTTCCGCTTCACTTGCCTTTCTTCCCGTTGGTATGTGAATGCGTCGGTAGCTGGGCATGGCTGTCAAGGCTTCTCCACGAATTAAACGTTTCTTTGTGGGCTCCGTACTTGTTTCTGTAAGAAACTTATTTACTGGCTCATATAAATTATCCGCAGGCAATCTCTTGGGCAAGTCCATTTTGGGTACTTCAGTCAGACATGGCCGACACTGCTTGCAATATCCTTCCAAGGTCTTTTTACCACCATCCATGCGGCACCGGTGTAACATGTTTTGTGTCAGAATCATGGGTTGCGCACTAGTTGCTTCACCGAATACTTTCGGTAAATGTTTTACACTGCTGTGATGTATTCGCTGAAAAAAGTTAATCCATTGACTTACTACATTCTTGAGACAACTGTACTTCTCCTGTAAGGGCTTATTTGCAAATTGTTCAATGGCAGTCTGTATAGTCAAGCTAACACCCCAAATTTCCCAGTGTCCATGCAAGGAACTACGACCTGATGCTTCCAGCTCACCTCTTGCAGCTTGCAATATAACTAAGTATCCCAGAAACGTCAAAGATACTGCCACCCCATCGCTCGTCCACACACGATGCTCCACATTCACTCCCTCTGGCTGCGCGACGCAATCCGAAGAAGCCCTTAAGATATGTAACACAAAGAGGCGCAGCAGCAGCTCCACAACAACGCATTGACCAACAGGATCATTCACAATACGCAGACGCAAATCTTCATAAGTAAGTTACAACTCAGGATCAGCGTCAATGTCCAAATTAATTTCGGTACCCTGGCAAAACAAAATTAAAATATTCCTGTTGTTCGCAATGTTTGGAGTGCAAAATATAAGTGGGGCTCCAAAGAAAATGGTATATGCTGTAAATTTGTGCTTGTATGCCACATGATATCCATTGGACCCATCCACTTTGCCCATTACAAGATTGAACAGATGTAATGTTCGACGCACTAAACCCATCATGCCATCAGCTTCGCCTTCTTGACTCGAAAGCAGAGCGAGTTGATCCGGTAACTGCGCCAGTGATTTCAATTATGTTTGTATCCCAGGAATGCGCAATCTTTCTGGCATATATTTTGACATTCTTTCTGGCATGTCTTCTGACATTCTTTCTGACATATCTTCTGACATTCTCTCTGACATTCTTTCTGGCATATCTTTTGACATTCTTTTTGACAAATATTCTGACATATCTTCTGACATTCTTTCTAACATTCTGTCTGACATCTCTTCTGACATTCTTTCTGGCATTCTATCCTGACATCTCTTGTGATATTCTTTCTGTGACATTCTTTCTGACATATCTT
>VSDK01020176.1:4173-64423 GCA_009767595.1 Symbiodinium kawagutii | reverse complement strand
CGTGCATGGTCGTGGTTGAGGTCCGGCAGCGACCACTAGTCGTGCATGGTCGTGGTTGAGGTCCGGCAGCGACCACTAGTCGTGCATGGTCGTGGTTGAGGTCCGGCAGCGACCACTAGTCGTGCATGGTCGTGGTTGAGGTCCGGCAGCGACCACTAGTCGTGCATGGTCGTGGTTGAGGTCCGGCAGCGACCACTAGTCGTGCATGGTCGTGGTTGAGGTCCGGCAGCGACCACTAGTCGTGCATGGTCGTGGTTGAGGTCCGGCAGCGACCACTAGTCGTGCATGGTCGTGGTTGAGGAGGACGACGAGGAGAAGGAGAAGAAGGAGAAGGAGGAGGAGAAGGAGACAACTCTGATAAAATCTAACAACCCTCACCTGACAGGTGGGGAACAAAAAAACATTTGCCATAGTTGTTTAGCCATAAGCAATAGTTATCATCCCCTATCATCAACTATTACACATTTTTTATGGTTCATAATCACTGTGCTTTAGTTTAATCATTAATCATAACCTTTATTGTTCCCCTATCATTGACCGCTTTCTATAGGTTGTTGGTCATTATCCCACATGAACGTTTGTTGATTAATATTGACTCAGCACGCCATATATGTCTGGTATACCCCCCATTATTGTTGGTTGTTATCTCCTATGAAGAAACATTGTTGGTCATCATGGTTGGTCATCATGGTCGGTCATCATGGTTGGTCATCATGGTTGGTCATCATTAGCCATTGTTGCTCATTAACCATTGTTTCCCACTCTCTCCACCGCCATCCCAAGGGTTCAGCGAAGCTGAAGGCGAGCAAGTGGCCCAGCCAAACGGAGCACTTCAGGCTGAAACGTGAACAAAGATCTGCGCAAAGCTGTACACAACAATAGTGTTTATTAATAAACTATTGTTGGTCATTATTATTAACCATTGTTGGTCATTATTAACCACTATCAACAACAATGTTGGTAAACTATTCTTGTTTGGGTCATTATTATTAACCATTGTTGGTCATTATTCTTAACCAAATGGCTATGGGTCAATATTCACCAACAATATTGGTTAACCATTCTTGCCATCATGGTTGGTCATCATTAGCCATTGTTGCTCATTAACCATTGTTTCTCCATGTTTCTCCTATTATTAACCATTCTTTCCCACTACTTTTGTTGCTAAACTGCTTGACCCAGCTCTCCATGAACCCGCAGCTGCCGCTGCCACCTGCATGTCTCACGAAGGGCTCCAGCGGGCGCAGCACCAACACGCGGAAGCCGTCGGGGCCCAGCACCAGCTGCAGCGGCAGGGCGGCGCCGCGCAGGAGCAGCGGCACACATTTCGCGGCGCCGCGGAGCCTGGGGAGCACAGGGGGCTGCTGGAGCAACGGTGGGGAGGGGTGGGTGGTGGTGGGTAGTGGTGGTTAGTGGTTGAAATTTTGCGATAGTGGTGGCTATATAGTAACAAGAATAACCATCAAAAATAATGTTAGTGGTTTGTTTGTTGTAATGATGGTGGTTAATGATGATAACTAGTGATAATAACATGGTGGTTAATAACTAACAATAAAAATAATCAATAATAGTAACTAATGATAATGATATGGTGGTTAACTATCCAATGGTTAATATATGTTAATCTTAACGACAATAATGATGATATGGTGGTTACATAATCAATGGTTGATAATAATAACTAATAATCATGGTGAATAATAGTTCGTGGTTAAGATGGCGACCAACAATATTATAATGATTTAACGATGTTTAACCCATATTTGAGTTTTGGAATTGTGCTATTTCCATTAGTGTCGGTGTTAAGTGTAGTGTTGTTTCAAATTTCTCTTTTGCTAAGCTGTGCTTGGCTTAGAAAATGCAAAGCATCCAAACGCAGGCAATTCCCCAGAGAAAATCTTTTTAGAAACCATCCATCCTGTTTGGATCTCCCTCAAAGACTCAAAGACGGCAAACTTTGTGAGGGGAACACCAGGTTTGATTTGTATGATCTAAAATTGAGCATAGTTTAGCTGCTAAACTACTTTGCATTTACTGATTGATAGTAAGCAATGTTGATAACAAGCTTATCATCACAGAAAGGAAGTGAAACTTTTATTCAGCTATCACTTACTAAAGCTTTCCTAAAAGTTTGTTTCAATTGATTCGGAAAGGAAAGCTTAGCCAAAGAAAGCCAAAGACAAGCTCAGCCAATGAACTTCATTCGGTGCCCAGGACTGGTTGATGTAACACGGCCGCGACGATGGGGATCCCCTTGTTGAGGCGGAGGCACCAAGCAGGAGACGACGTTGGGGAAACCATGCGATTTTGGGAGGTTACACCGTAGGTGGACACACGCCAAATGGGTAGAAACTGGCATGTCAATCTGAGTCAAAATTGACTTGAGCAAAATTCACTTGAGACCTGCGTGACCTAGAATGACAATAGATCTGATAAAAACCAGGACTGCAGGAGGCCATAGACCTGCAGTATAGTAGCTTGAAGCCTCATGGCGCACAAGATGTTCAGAATCTGGAATAGGAAGTGATAGAAAAAACACATCTGGGTAGCACATCTGGGCAGCTGACATCACAACCGTTGGGGATGCTGAGTCATGAGCAGGGCACCTGACCCACCTCCCACAATCATCCACCATCTCCTTCCAGCGAAATCCCGAGGCACTCGGACTGCTGATTCATGCTGGCGAGCTTGAGCCACCACATCCACAAACTTTGCAGGGCCAGTGTGCTGGGACGACTGCCGATCTCCTGCTGAGCACCCCTGGGTGAAGACCGTGGGGGAGCCCTTGTGGGGACCTGTGGTCATCTCATCCCCGGAGGAGGAACGCATTGAAGGATACTGGATCCTCAACCAGCCCCAGCCATCCTCATTGGTTAGATCATGGAATTACCCTTAGGTCATGGAATTAAATTCATATTTCCACTTCGATGAGATCATCGAACTCCATGGCATGAACATTAAGTCATGAGACCGTCACTCTGGGTTAACGTAAGTGGTCTCTCTCGACCAACATGCACATGTCTAGCATTGCCATTTGCACACGCATGCATCGATCGAATACGTGCGAATACGCACTTACATGCACACACTCGCGCTATACTCTATAAATATTCTTTTTGTGTGTTTGTGTTCGTGTTTGTGTTTGTCTTTGTGTGTGTGTGTGGTGTGCGTGCGTGCATTTGTGCATATATACAAGGGATTAAGTGTGCGCATTTTTGCAAGATTTTACTTTTACAGGAGGTGACCGCCATTGACCGCCTCCCCCAAACCATGTAGGGTAGCGGTCAGCAGGTTAGCGCCGTCACTAAGTGCATAAGAACTTGTAGCGAACGCTTGCTCAAAGGTTGCCTGATACAGTGGGTTGATTGGTTGGCCTGGTGTTGGTTGGCTCTGAAATTGTAAAGAATACTGGTCGCAAAACTGCTATGTCTGGGATTTCTGCCTAGCTCTCGATGAACAGCTTACACCTTCGACACTTGGTCACAACATGAACTCCAAGCGGTGTAAAAAGGCTGACCGGACGGTTGCAAAACCCAAGCAGCCAACGGGCTAATGACTTGGGGGCTCTCATGATCCATCAACGAATCAAACTCCACCAGCCCTCATGACAGGGGCAGCTGAGGGTTTCTCAAAATGGCAAAATGGCAGCCGTGAGGGTCAGTGGAGGAGACAGCTCTTGGATATAGCCACTTATCCCCCAATATTTTGAGTAATTTCAATACCCTTCATCAGAGTCACCCCACCACCCCCGGGTATACATCGGACCCGGGGCCCTGGTCCGGCCCCACCAGGATCCACCAGGCCGTGGCAATGTCGCCTTCATCATCTTGGCCCGGGCCCGGCTGAAGAGTTCCGCGGACTTCTCCTCGTAACGTTCGAAATCTGCTCCTGTGGAGCCAGGCGGAGCCACGTTGGGGGTTGCAGATCCAGCGGTGGAAGTTACCAACACCAGGCATGGTGACAGCCAGGGGGTGGTTGTCTCATGTTGTGTACGGATCTTACATGAACTCTTTTTGGGGGATTCGAACTCAACTTGGACGGAAATGTGGGAAACACACCAAATGAAATGTCTTGGCATTTTGGCTTTGAATCATTGTTGTTCACATTTTTTCAGACATGCGCGATGGAAAACTACAAGCCAGGGAGGTGATAGAGCATTGAAGAACTGGAGAACTTCCTTAGCATTGAAAAACTTGGAAGGGGAGATCAAACTCTGCAAGCTGCTTCCATCAATCCAATCACCCTGGCAGAGTACAGTAATTGTTTGCCCTTGATTGAAAACTGTTCTACTTTCAGAAAGATCAAGTTATATAGTTCTACAACAATGCTATGCGATGACCATCGCAAACAAGAAGCCAATCCAACAGGCACAATCCCCTACAATGATTAAGCCACACTGGTTGCTTGTGAGATAACAAATACATATATATATATATATAATATACACATATACATGCAGTTCGTAGCATGATATAATACATGTGTGTGTGTGTGCGATTGTGTGTGTGTGTGCGCGTATGTGTGCGCGTGCGTGGGTATGTGAAGCAACCCTCAAGCGACTCATCAAACACATAAGCGTAAGAGAATCAACCCACAAGCTCGGACTTTCATTGATCATATCATGACCTGTTAGCGGAGTGACCCAAATCATTTGCGGAACTGCAACAAACTGAGTAAAAGCAGTCCCAAAGCCATCCCGGGCGCACCTAAAATGCCAATCAGCAAATTCATGAGCAGCACAGTGATACCCACACCGGTAGCGAAGAAGAGCAGGTGGGCAAACAAATACCTCGGCAGCCGAAGCAGCGGTCTCAAGATCTGAGCACGCAGGCAGGCTACCCGCAGCTGGTTGCGTCTGGTTTCCACCCAGGAAGCTGCGCGCTTCCAAAACAATCCAAGGGACAAAAACGTATTGGAATCCATCACTACGACACATACTATGATATGATTATTAATATGACCATTTGGAACGATTCTCATCCAAGCTTGACCACCGTCGATAGCAAAGTTCAACCGTCAACAAACAAAGTGATTTTTCAGTATGCAATCATCAAAGGAGCACGCATTGTGCCTTGGTATCAAAAGGTCCCCAACGAGGGCCCTCATCGAACAAATGACCAAGAGTAATCAGATTCAACCGTTCCTAGTAACAAGAAAGGGATTCTTCTGTAGAATGATCATGGCTTTCTGACCTGGGATCTGACGCCTGTCTATGTGTTTACCTTGGATTCGAAGACAACCAACAAGTGGGTCGTTGGTTGTTTCGAGCCCCCTGTCAAACAGCAATCAATAAAGGAGCCAACCAACTGTTGCATCATGAATCATGGGGTGCCATATCAACCATACTCAAAACCAAGCATCAACTTCAGGTGTCCACGAGCAAGCTTATCGATTTCCCATCAACCATCAGCCATCCTTCGAAACCAACCAGCAACTTCAACCAGCATCGATCATCACCAACACTAACCACCACAATTTGCTTGTTGACCACCTTATTATCCTTATTCACCACCTCGTGAACCATCCCTCAACCTGAATTCATCGAATCATGCCCAACTATGATAACTAATATGATAACCATCCCTCATAAACCATCCAAGCTCAACCAACATCCCATCAAATCCACTCAACCTACCATTTGGTGAGGTCACTGCGCCCCTTGGCTCCTCCTTTAAAGGGCATCCCCCGTGGCCGGCGCCCCACCATGGCACCACCAAGGCACACCTCGCTGGGCGCCGGATCCGCCGGGTCCAGGATGCCGCTCGAGTCGTTCCGGGGCTCGAAGCTGGGGTCCAAGCCTTCGAACCTCGCGGGGGTACGACGGTGAAGCCATGGAAAGGCGAGCGACCGGGTCAAGCAGTTAACCAACCAATAAGGGGAAATATTCCCCAACAATAGTAACTAGGGGATAGCAACTAGCAACTACAGGGGATATACCAACTATAAATGGCTATGGGTCAAGCATTTGACCAACCAATCAATGGTTAACTAGCTGGTTGACCGGGCCAAGCAGTTAGCCAACTATAGGGGATATACCAACTATAAGGCTATGGGTCAAGCAGTTGACCAACCAACCTAGCTGGCTAACTAGCTGGTTGTAATGGTTAATCATAGGGGATAATAGCCAACAATACTAGAGGATATACAAGCTATGGCCAGGGGTCAAGCAGTGAACCAACCAGTTCTTCATGATGATAATCAACAAGTTCATAGGGAAACAATGGTTAATGATAGGGGAACCATGGTGAAGCCATTTATTGGGATTTTTTCCATCTCGAGTGAGACTGCCAGAGGCGAGCAAGGTATTGGGATTACTTTTGGGATTTAATAGTCAAGTTGGGGGATGTTCCCTTGGAAACTAAAGGGATTTGAAGGAAAGTTACAGTAAAGATTTCTAAGATCTTAAAAGGGATTTTTGAAACTGAAGGGATTCATAGGAAAATTATAGCTAGGGACTTTCCTCTGGAAACTAAAGGGATGTATAGGGAAAGCAAAGGATTTGATAGGACTTGTAGGGGAAATAATGAGGAACACATGAGCAACTATAGTAGGGATGATAATGATGTTGTTGTTGATGATGATGATGATGATGATGATGATGATGATGATGATGGTGGTGATGGTGATGATGAAGAATGGCACGGTATGTAATGAGGAACCGGTAATGATTAATTAGGGGCCTGAGATTTCATCTGCTGAGGTCAACAGCTGCACTGGGATCATAACTTTTGGGAGGATTCTCCGTTGCCAACATGCTGTTAAGACCAGTCGATCGATGATGGGCAACACACGGGGAGAAATGCAAGGAAAATCATCCATTAATGCGATTAATGGCTTTATCATGTTTTATCTAAACAAAATGGCAATTTTTAGCTTCCAAAGCTGGTTTAGATTGGCACATCAACAACTATCAGCCATTCTTCCGTCACTTGATTCCCTCTTCGTGGGGCACCGTGCCCTTTTGCCCGGGAACTCATAAAGGTCGAAGTCTCCCCAGATTCCCAGGCGAGATGTCTGCAAGACCTTAGCATCCATTGCTGGAAGGCCAATCTCAGTCCTTAACCTCTTATGGCCTGCTGTTTCTGAGGCTTTCTGCAACCTTGTCAGGGGAGGAATGGAGGAATTATACCGGTTATGGTTGTGGTTGGTTCATTGGGAGGTGCCCATGGCTACATCACTTGCAATGAAGTGGTTCCCGGGACTGGCTCAACTGAGCAATCCCCCCCCTTCCCCGACAGGGGCCATGAAAGCCAGTTCCTATCGCTCCCCTGAACTCAAATCAGTTCATCAACCCCTAACCTTCCAACGTCTTAAATTCACCAGCTCCATTATCAGATGGACCACAGTATGCATATGTATGCATCAGACATCTCCTAAATACTATCCTCACTCAGATTTGCTTCCAAAATCTCCAGCTCCAAAGCCGCATCTCCTTGACCTCGCCCCTCCTTGACGGCGCCCCCCCGGCGACCAGCGCCCAGGCACCGCCGTGTAGGCTTCGAAGAGCGGCCGAAACCACTGGCCTTCGACCACCTCAGCGGCATCGATGCGCAGCTGCAGCTCGTAGTAGCAATGGGAGGCCGCGCCCACGGCCACGAAAACCACGAAGAAGAAGCCCGCGGCGTCGCGCAGCGCGAAGAAGATGGGCAGCAAGCGAGGACCGATCCTGAGGGAGGACCGTGCGCCGGGTGCCAGGCCAGGCCCAGTCGCTGGGAAGTTGAGTGATGGCGGATTGTTGGAGGTTGGTTTGATGTAATTCGTTTTTTGGGGTCTCAGATCGATGCATCGTTCATTGCCGCTGATTGCGTTTCGGTGGCCAAACTGCCAACTATGCGCTCACCATTTTCACCAAAAGTGCTTCCCAGCATGGCCCCTAATGAGCTGCCACAATGATCCGGAAGCGCATCCATGGCATCAGCCATGGTCAATCCTTGCTGATCTTGCTGTACTTCTTCAGGGCTACAATATATTCGTTTCAAGATTCAAGGCTATACCAGCTTTTTGGTGCTTACCAAGGTAGTCCCTAATCTTCATGGAGCGCTGGTCAGTTCCCATTGACCCATCAAATGACCACGCCTTGTCGATCAATCAAATGACAATGCCTTGTCGATAGGTATTGGAGATGCAACTTTTGGTGAAATAATCATGTTGTATTTGGGTCATCGATTGGTTCTGAATTTCTCTCAGCGGTCACTAGATAAATGAATGAATACTAGTCAACCATAAGTTATATATATTTTACCCATTATATCCTATAAATACTTGTAAAATATAAGGACGGGCCAGTACGAGTGAATCCCGGGCACCAGGATTCACCCCTGCATGGCGCAACGAGCACGCACTTCCGCCACCGTTGCACGAGTCAGTCCAGGGGACCAGAGTTCGCCCCGCAGGCTGTAGAGCAACTTCAGCCAGTTCCAGGTGCAGAAGAAGGCCATCCATGGGTCCACGCCCGGTTCCAAGGTGAGGCGACGGATCAGCGCCACCCTTGGAGCTGCGGGCGGCTTTCCGGCGGAAGCCGGGCGGCTCACCATGGGTTGGACGATGACATGGAGAGATTTCTAGAATGGCTGTAGGAATATGATAGAGTATAATGGCATCAGAAGCAATGATGACATTATATGAAGTATTATATAAGTGATACATGCTTTCAAAGATTGTCATTGAATTATCGAAAGATTGTCGAAATGTAAGCTGTTCTCAGAAAGCGGGTCTAACATGGCCTTGTTGGTTATGCCCAGTTGCTGATGATTTCCTGGCTCATGGGGGAAGCGTACGTATACCGCTGGTGGAGCTCACAAATCAAATCTTCGAACGGTATTGCACCAACTCACTTCACATTCTGGCATTATTCCCCTCACTATTCACTACCAAGGATTACCAAAAAATACCAACCATGTCCAACCAATGTGAACCAATCATCAACTATTCATGTTTGAACCATCGTCCAGTAACCTCAAACAATGATCAAATATTACATGGGCGTTTCTCAAAATAGGTGCACTCCTAAATCATCCTTTGCAAACCATTTGTAACAGTAAAGCAACCATTTTCAGGGGGGCCCCTATAGCTTGAGAAACCCCCCATATATAACTTTTATCAATAAAATCATCTCATGGTTCCCCTTGTGACTTGGCCGTGCAACCACCACGACAAGTACCCTGACCACCTCACCATCCTTCGACGAAGGAGCCATCCATTGATCATGTAAAGCAAGTCCGCAAAATTCTCGAGCTCAAACCTGTGGTCGGGCGTCCCTGGAACATGGCTACATGTGCACATGTGTGTGTACACGTATGCAGTAGCAACAGTACTGTAAGACAGATATTTCACAATCTTATACATGTGCGGATTTTATGACTGAGTAGATAAGAGTCAGAGAGACATAGAGAGGAAGCGCGCGAGCGAGAGGGAGACAGAAATAAGAAGAAAGAGATGAAAGAGAGAAAAAGAGAGACGTCTTGCATGTGGCGGTCGCCAATCAAAATAGCCCAGAACGAAAACTGATTTCAATTGGAGCGACCTGTTTGGGTTGGCAACGGTTTGCTATTGAAAGGAATCAGTTGGTTTGCCTGGTGGCTATCAGCCATCCCAACAATATGCCAAAATATGAGGTCTATAATCCGCCAACCAATTTCTTATACTGAGGAAAATTGAAACATGTGAAGAAGCCACCAACCAGCTAGTATTGTTGGTTACCCCCCATAGCGAACCACTGTTAACCATAGGATATTAACCATAGAAAATCCCATGGTTTCCCTATTAAGAAAGCGCCAATGAGTTTCTGATACCATTTGCTTAGGCCACTCCTCATAGCTCAGTGGCCGGGATACTTACACCTGGCTCCTGGCCCTCCCTCCCACCCACCAGCCAGGTTGGTTGCTGGTTCCAACCACTGTGAAATGAAACCACGAAGCAGCCAGTCTGCGTTCATCCAAGGAACACATCAGCCAAGACTTTCTTCATTTTTCTCCGTCGCTCCTGCTCTGCACAGTTCATCAACCATTGCTGGACCTCCTCGATGGTTCCTGATCGCTGGCTGACGGTACCTGGCCTTGGTTCCTGAGTACCTGGCCTTGGTTCCTGAGCTCCCCCCATGGCACTAGCCACCTCACTGTGGATCAATGCCCTTCAAAAATCCAGATGTTTCCTATGGAAAAGTTTCGGAAGTTGTTGGGTGAAAGTGGTTCTTCTGATGCCTTGGCCGCCTCTTTCATTGGCATGATTTCTATTCTGTCTCATCCTGCTTGGAATGCTCACACCAGTTTTACCGTTTCCGCACGCCCAAACAAAGTACTCTGGCCAGTTAGCATCTAGTGAATCACAAAATCTGGCAATAGCAGTTGTGGTATACGGCTCCAGGTTCATAGGTCATCAGGCCATGCCAAAGACGTAGTAGTTTTATTTGGTCATGGAAAATTCGATGCGCCATCAGAAGGTAGTACAAATAAGGACAGGATGTCATAGATAGACCATGATAGACCAATCGCTTGCGAGTTCTCCTCTTCTTCTCTCCGGACTTTGTCTGACAGCCGCTTCAGGCTGCAGGCTTGCGTATGTTCAGCATAGACAGTTCATGCATGTATGCAACCTTATGTACACACACACATATGTACACTCACAAGTGCAGTACTTACCTGACATTACATTACATTACATTGTACTTACACAAAACCATGCAGACAGTTGCAGACACAAAGACACATGCGATGTGGACGGTTGATGTCAGTCTGGTGACTTTGATGATTGGCAATGTTGCAACCCGTTGCAAGTCGCCGGACAATTTGAAGATCCAGCCCCCCTGCGAAGCATAGAGGCGGCCTCATATTTGTATCAAATATTATGCTCCATGGGTCTACCTGGGCTTCCCCGTGAAATTGTGCACACACATTTCTGACATGCGATCAGACATAAAGTGTGACGATGTGTGACATATGCACTGGCACTTATCTTTTGTGCGTGTGCGGATTTTTCCTCTGCTTTACATTGAGACGCACACGACTTGACAGTGGTACTATGTGGTACTGGGATGAACCCTCACTGTTGCATTGACAACCTTCCTGCAGCACCCTCCAAGGAATCCATAGCAATCCCAGATGTTTGCCGAGCATCTCTTCGAGTGCACAACGATGAGAAAAATGATCCATCCAATTGGGGTCTGCTCAAAGCGGATCTCGAAGGAACAGTACATCAACGCGAACACCTCGCGTCAACCGCGCGCCAGTTGCAAGCTGAGAAGAAGTCTTGGCCAACTGAAAGGCCCTGTCAAATCCAAAATGGGTCGCATGATACATCTCGAAACCACCAGCTTCTAATTAATATGCAAAATTCTATGTTCAAGACTCGGGTGGCATCTCTTGGACACACCCATATCTTATGCTCATGCACACGCATCTTCCTACTCAACTATATCTATCTCTGATGATCCCTCCAGGCACTTGAAATGATGATGAGATATGATGAGCCCTCGTAGTTCCACCGACCTTGTTCTGCAGCTGTTGGACTTCTACCGTCACACTTGCGCAGTCTCAGAAGTATCCCTCACTGCAACTGACTTACGAAAACTACCGATATGACGATTCCAACATGCAACACAGTTCATATGATGCGCACAATCCGATCATCACACAGCTAGCTTGATCTATCCATGGATTTAGTGTGACTCAATAGTCTATACACTTCATTTACACAGACTGCCACCCTACCAACCAGGACCTCTCTAGCGGGGCAACACCCGGCGACCCTAGGCACCACAAAGAGATTCAGGAAGATGTCAAAGGCCGTATGAAGCCGAAACTGCATCCATGCGATCGAGGTGACCTCACCAGGAGGGCAGGAAAGCCACCGTTTCTGTGGTCAGATGCCCCCTCTGAGCACTCAAGTCACAGCACATACAACGGCAATCAATGGCATCATTTCATGGCCATCCTTGTAAGGACAATGTCATGGGACTTCGGCATTATTTCAATATATTTCAGTCACCATAGTAGCCTTTCGCTTCATCTCAAGGAGATATTGGCCAGCAAGTCATCCATTGTCAGTAGCCATTTGTAGGGCCATTGTCATCCATCATCTCAATATGTCTCAATCTACTGCTGTGGTTCCATGTGGTTCCATTCCTTCCAGATCCTTCCAGCTTGGCCACGGCTTGCGCCAGTTTGGTTCGCAGCAGCGCGTCGTTGCCCTTGTCGGCCAAGGTGGTCAGGACCTTCAAGTCACAGGCCCAGCTGGCCTTGAAGGAGGCGGGCAACGACCTCGGCAAGCACAGGGCATCCTGGTGGGCTGGAAGGGTCACCAGGGTCACCGGAAGGTCACGCACCATCATCCATCTCATCCATCCAATCTATTCCAATCTTGGGGTTTCTGTGCCTCGGCCCCACAGATCCATCAAACTGATCAATTTATTGGGTTCATCGCAGTTTTTTGATGTCGAAGTACATCAGAGATCCTCGTGTAGCCACAGTAGATCGCATGTACACAGCCAGAACTAGTCAATTCACTAGGTCACTACGTGATTGGACATGAGCAGCTATGCCCAGCCACTTAATGCGCACATCCACCTTGTTCTCCACATCCTTGGTTTGCAACTGATCACTGAACGTCGGAAAAAAACGCACACGTATATATTGGGATTCGCATGGTTCCCATCTTTCCCTTACCTAACATTGACCCATGGCACATACAATGGCCTCTACATTAATTTCAACCATGCACTGGCCATCATTAACCCACACAACAACCATCAATAACCACCCTGAACCCTCAAAACTACATCTTGTAGGTTGCTTCTCTGGGAATTCCTGGGGTACCCCCATTTTTCACCACCAACCCCCTGCCATGAGCACGACATCGCAGGCTCGGGGGCTCGGCAGGCGTCACAGTTCGCACCTACAATTACAATCACCATCCAGCTCTTCAGTCCGCCATTATAAGGAAACCACAGCTAAGACTTGGGGACACATAATACTGATCCATCTTGGACAGGGATACACCAGTTTGATCCATTTTGATCCATCTTGGACTTGGGGATACACCATGAGGTTGATCCATTTTGGACAAGCCGCCATGGGCCATGTCTCGAAAATTGTGAGAAAGAAAGCCAGTGCAAAGGAAAGAATGGCCGAATGTATATCAATATAAACCACTCAATCAACATATTTGCAAACAGAATTATCCAAACGTTCAGATCTTGGTGCATCCAATTTC
Source organism: Symbiodinium kawagutii (assembly GCA_009767595.1). Lineage (NCBI taxonomy): Eukaryota > Dinophyceae > Suessiales > Symbiodiniaceae > Symbiodinium > Symbiodinium kawagutii. Next base: position 51,217 of record VSDK01020176.1, on the reverse strand, counting down.
AGGCTATGGTGATGATCCCGAAGCATAGGAAGGTCCGCACCATCCATAGATCGCCCTGCATCACCGTAGGTGAGCCTATGACGAAATCTTCCACGCAACCAGCAGTAGCCTTTCTGGCCATACCAACCCTATCAACGATCGAACATGATCGATCCCAAATATTTCCATGGAAGGCAAGCAATTGCCAACTCCACCAATCCTTGCTGCTCACCATGCTTGCCATCGCAGCATCTCCGCAAAACTCCCTGACATGGCTGTGGGTCAGTTCACCCCGTACCCCTACTTCCCCTATCATCAACCATTGTTTTCCCTATTAGTACTGGTTATTATCCACCATTATTGGTTGGTTAACTGCTTGACCCAGCTCGCCACATCACCAATCAACGGATCCAACTCGGCCAGGTTTCTACCAGGTTCTGATCATCCAGGTAACCAATGTCTTCCTGTCGTACCTCCAGCTCTGTCGCGTACTTTTTGCCTGGTTCCGGCGGTCGGGCAGGAGTGCGGGGGGAGCCGCAGCAGTGGCTTCCCGCTAGGTCCCTGCACTCCTGGCTTGCGCCAGATTGCTTGGTCATGCTTGGTCACTGGACGTTCAAAAATACTGTCAGGCTGTTGTTTGCTGAGCTGTTGGTCATGCCATTTGCCACCTTTTGTCCCACTTTTTGCCCACACCTCTCACTTTTTGCCAAGCATGACCGAATCCTCACCCATGTTTTGCCAACCATGACCTTACAAGCTAAATATCCGCCATGGCTTCAGATCAGCTTCCCCTTCTCCATTCATGGCCCCCCTTTCCGCGACATCTCCACACCCGCCCAGGCTCAATGACCGACGCCGGGCTCGCGAAGTGCCCCCCGGCTCCGGCCAGCACTTCAAACACACGTGTTTGCTCGAACCGCCTTAGTGAAGCCCCTGGATGAATAAACCTCCTATAGGAGGCATCACTGAGGCATGGGAGTAATGGTTAATGACTACAGCGGTCCTACGGAGTCCTACTGATTAATGAGAAGAGGAGGCATCCTCCAAAGGCCAACTGGTTTCGCATGGCATGTCCCCCAGAAATAAACCATACCTACGGTTTATTGATCCGGGGGTTATTTGGTGCTCTGCGGTGCTGATAGTAACACCGAAGCAGTGCTGCAAGGAGCACCAGAACTGATGCGCTGATGTTGATGAAATCGTGCACTGACACCATGATACATTTCAAACACTCAATGTTTTGCTTTGTCATGTTGCAGCATGCGGCGAGAAACAAAAAACATGAGACCTGAAGCATTGCTGTCATTTGGGACGCCCACAATTTGCACACTTACTGCTGTTGGCATCCTACTAACTATATAGATCGATCTATATAGTATAGTTCTACGTCTATGTTTCCTGAAGTCCGGTCAATGGAAAAGTTAGCCTTTAAAGTACCTGACCTGGAAATTTTCCCTGCAAGAATCCCTGATCCGAACAGGTCTGCATCTGCTGAGGGGATGTTTTGCAACAAGTGATTGTCGCTAGGGCAGCTGCTGATTTACCGCACATGGATGGTAGAATGGCACAAAATTCACATAAAACGCCTGTAGTACCGGACATTTAACCACTGAGGTCTTCAACTTGTCAAATTCAACTTGGCCGTTGTTTGTGCCGATGATAGGCGTGAATGCGCAGGCCCCCAATCAACTTCTTAAATGAACTCCACACTATGCTTTTTCTCACTGTACCTTTCATGCAACCAGCTGTTAACCCATGTCAGTTTATCCATGTGATCGTCTTCATGGCCTTGGCAATCAAGATGCCGCGTATCAGGGCAGCATCGCAGCCGCCGCACTCCATCGTTTCCATGTTTTCGTGGGGATACTCCATGTGACAGTTCGGGCAAATCCATCCTTGGTCAGGCGAGTTGACGGCTCGGGGGCGATGCCAAGGTACGAAACTGGAACAGTGAAGGGTGGTGTGGGAGTACTTTACCCACATAGTCCTTCTGGACTCGGCTCTGAACCTTGAAATACCTTGACCTTGTTCTCACACTGATTCCAAGTTCTGCCCTGTAAGTTTCAACCATCTCAGGATTTTTTTCGCCCAACCCACTCGCAAACCATAAAATGCACAGGAAATGGGCAATTGCATCATGGCCTTACTTTTTTGGTGACGCCAGCCATGAAACAACATTTCCAGCTGATATGTTGTGGGTGGTAAGCTTTCACGGCAAGCAGTGAGCTCATGTCAATGTGAAGTCCCAAACTGTGCAGCATGATAACTGTGGCATACTGTGGCTCTGGATACTGGGTGACGAAGAAAGCCTGTAGAACGAGCACGGTTGCTGTTTGTGCTTCCTGATCCAAGCGATAGCCCACCGTGGCCCACCCCTGGCACTAAGCAGCTTCCGGATCTACCGAAACAGCCCAGGCTCTCTCATGGTCTGTGACCTCTTTCCCGCAGCACTTGATCCCAGGTCTGCTGTATGTCGTGCGACATTCTTTGCAAACATAGGGCGAATTGGAGAGGTCGAGGATGCCGTGTCCCTTGCAGCAGTGGCCGCAGCGAAAGGTGTCCTGGGCCGCATGGCAGTCTGCCATCTTCCAGTCATTGATTCCTAGGGGCCACGATACTGAAGCTGACATATCTGACATAGTGAGATGGTAACCATGGACAATCCGCCACATGGGGTTGAACTAGAGTGTTTTCACAGATGGTGGGGTCCCTCCACCAACTCACATGTGAATATCTTTTGTTTGGAAACCATCAGTTCGGGCCCTTCCCACACAGAAAGCATTAAACCTTGCAGAAAAACCATGTCCCACCATGTGGCCAAGCGTCCTCGAACATCTGAAAGTTGCATTCAAATTTGCGACATAAATACCGGGCACCGATGCACTTCTTGATCTTGTCCTTTCCACCGCACTTGGTGCACTCTGGTATTTTGCTGTATGGTATTTCAGCCACGTTGTCATAAAACTTCTGTCCACAAAAGTCGCCCTCCGTTCCATCTTCATTGGGCGGCAGGTGGCCCACACAAACAAAGGTCGCGTTTTGACCTTAGAGCCAAGGCTAGGCTGCGAAGAGTCCCTTTGTTGGGTAAATCATCACATCGCAGAAAAACTCTGGTGACAAACTGTGACAAATGTGGCTACCCGCATTAATACAAATGCGTTCAACGGCCTTGTACCTGCACAACTTTTCTTGGTGCCTGCTCCAGTCGAAATGAGAATGTTTGGCAGGGCCACCTGGACTTCGGCTCCTACATGATCGCTGGGCAAAGTTATCTTCCTCACTTGGACGTGTGATTCGGTTCATTTCAATCAGTGCCTGACCTTGTGGCGGCCCTGGTGAGTTGGGTTGAAAACATACCGCGAAAACTGCTGAGTCTTGAGACGCCTTTGGGTTTGCATATGTTTTCATGGCATCGCAGCGCCAGGCATCCCGGCATTCCACCAGAAACTGGCCGCAACATTTCAGGGGTTTGCGGGCGTGCTTCTCCATACAGGCCCTCTCAGCCGGTTCCACACCGCTATCGGCAAGTACATCTGCTGGGTAGTCGTATTCGATGCACCAGTAGCACAGCTGAGAGGGCACCATCAGAGCTCCTGGCTGCAGGGCGCTGCGACTTTCCTTTCAACATGCTTGGCCCATTGGTTTCTGCAAGGTACGAGCGAGCACTAGGGCGAAGCGCTATTTTGAAATGGACCAACAAAAAGCGTCGGCATTTAGATTTTAGATGGGCTATATATTTCTTTAGATTTGAGATTTGTTCTGAATCACATCAGCTGTACATATTGAAATTTGAGACAAATGCAGTTGATTGATGTTCCGTGCAATTCTGTACTCCTTCACTGGTAGGTCAAGTCGCCTTCATGTTTCCACTGCGAATCATTATATGCCCGGACTCTGCTGGGGCTGCAACTGACCTTGCTGGTACCGGGGATGATCCAATGTGGGCTATGCTTATCTTCCAAACATCCCATTGGAAAAGTTACGGCATCACCCATAGCTTGAAACCTTCCTAATTGACCATACTTGGCCAATTCATCACCACCAACATCCTATGGTTGCTTGATTCTTGGTTCTGGATGGTTCTGGATGGTTACGGCTCACCTCAAACACGTCCAGCCCCAGGCTTGGGACCGTCCCCAGCCCCATGCGCCGAGCATCGCAGCACGTCGCCCCTATTTCCCACGACTGCTCGGATTTTGCTCTCCTCAAGTCCCTTTCCTGACATGGCAGTGGGTCAGTTCACCCTGTACCCCTGGTTCCCAACTATTAATAGTTGGCTGCTTCATAGTTGGCATGAATCCCCCATTAGTTAGTTGACCAGCTATGGGTTCATTGTTGGTGGAAATCCCCCATTAGTTGGTTGCTTGAACTGCTTGACCCATAGCCACATGTCACACCATCGTCAGCACCAGCTGATCATCACCGCCCCCGCAGCTTCTCCCACAGCTGCTAAAAAACTCCGCTGAACAAACGAGGAGCGCGCGATGAATCAACATACACATTTCTTTCCTTGGTCCCTGAAACCCTTGTAAGCAATCAACCAGACAACTACCTGCCCCACCAAGACCATTGCCACTAGTCCCAAGCTTGGCCATGTGATACATCGCACCATGCTGGGCAACCGTTGCTCCGCAGGTCCGAGGTTGGCACCCCAAAAAACGCTCACAGCTGTATATCCACGAGCTCAGCAATGACCAGCCTTGAACCTACACCCGAGTCGAGGCTCCAATGGGCTTCAGGTAGTTGTCTAATGTTCCCAAATCTCTGACATCCTCAGTTTCTCCGCGAATGGAAGCCATATGAGGCCATCTTCGCTGTCAGTGGTCAACTTGTTTCACTGGGCGACTAGCCAACCCTTACAAAAGTATACCCCTTCCTATGCCTCTCTGCACCAGGTCAACAGCACACAAAAAAGACTGATCCTTTCTCTGTCGGGTTTCCCCTGATTTGGAGCTCAACAAGTCGACAGGGCTGTGACCTTATGAGGCATGATATTGCTATGCCGACCCCAACCCATGCAGTAAGAACGGCTGTGGTTTGACATACTCCAGGCCGAGTGAAACTGAACAAAACGACGGCCAGAGCTTCGAGATTTTCCATCGCCATCCCGGAGGTTCGAGATGCTTCACGGCATTCGAAAGCCCAAAAGAATGATACCGCGAGTTGGAAATTACCATGTTCAAACGCCGAACATGCTGCTGGCGATGCTCCGGATGATGATGATGATGATGATGATGATGATGATGATGATGATGATGATGATGATGACGACGACGATGACGACGATGATGACGACGACGATGATGATGATGATGAAAGGATGATAAATGTCATCTTCTCTAAAATATTGGACTATACAATTTGAGGGCATTCAAAGCAAAATGATATACGTGTTGAAAGGTGAGTGATCGATGCCCAGGTGCGAAGGGATCCCAATGCCATATCGGTACAGTGCTCCATAAAAACATGGATCAATTGATCCGTGGCACATGGTACAGTACTCCATTTAGGTACTGTGCTGCTGATCCAGCTCCAGGAATATGGCCTCTTCAGTGAATTTCAGGAGCACGACACTACTTCTGGCAAATTCATTCAGAATCTATAGATTGGTAAAGATGGTGGTTTCTCAAAATAGGGACACGCCAGATCATCCAATATTGATAACTTAATGGCAATAAATCAATAAACTAACCATTTTTGGGGTTCCCCTTTTTAAAGAAACCCCCAGATTATGACTCACCACAACTGGCTGAAGAGCAACGAATCACACTGGAGCAAGGAGGTCATATGAGGCGTCGTCAAAACCTATTGTTGGAGGACAGTACCAAAATCAAAGGGTATCGCTTTTACATATTATGTATTCCGTGCTGTCAACGGCATTGCCCCCGGAATGTTCCCAACCAGTCATTCTGAGCTTATGCCATTCGTTATAGAGAATGGAACTGCAGAAGCCTGACGGTTCGAAAGTGATGAACTGCTTGCATCAGCCAAGAACCCCACCCACACCGACCACGACATGCAGCGACCCATGGCAAGTGGCTCTGTCGCCACTCAAGATCTGGAACAATTCGGTGCCCTTTTCTGGTTGCGACGAGTCTGCGAGCAGCCAAGGACCCGCACGGTGCACCGGACAGCAGGGCCGCAGGGCAGTCGTCCCCGAGTAATTAAGAACATCTCAGTTGCATGATTGCAGATGTCTGGGATGTCATGGATTGCAGGGCCAGGGTAGTGCCCCAAATCTCTGTTGATGGGGGGCTGAATTAGTTATCCCATGTTGGTCCTACCCTGAGTTGATGAAGTTGTTTCATCCCTGAGTTCTCCAACAAGCTGGGCAGTAAACCAACCGGGCTTTCCAAACGCAGTGTCACCCAGGGCGCCACCGAGAGTTCCAACTGGTTGGTTCATGGTGGCCTTATGTGGCCTTCATCAACCATCGTCGTACTCCACATCCTGCTCCAAGCAAACATCAAAGAACCAAGTAAAGATCTTTCGGGTTTGAAGGGTACCACTTTTACCAAAACACGCGAGGGATTTAGAGATAATCCATGGTGGTAAGCCAAACAAACACGGATGCAACTACTCGGAAGCAGGACGCCAGCGTATAGAGAGAACCATCCCACCACCCGGCGGCGCGACCCGAACCTGCACGAGTGCCAACCTTGAACCACCGGTCAGGATGAGGATGGACCGAAGCCTCGTATGTACACAAAGCGGCTCTTCTTTACAGGCCTGGTCCTACCCAAGACGGTGAAACTTACCATGAGCAACAAGATGTTGCGATCACTAGGCATCGCTAATATTCATCAGTCATACCATCTCTTTCGCTGCTACAGGCGTCATTTGACACATTTTCCCGCTGGAAGAGTCAAAGAACTCAATGGTGGGAGATCTGTATTAATAAAGCTCATTGACCCCCTAGTATTTGATGATAAAGTGTACCAGCTCTCTATGGCCAAGTTTGGGGGTGACATGGGGGCGACTAATTACTATGAACGACTGTTAGCCCTCCAACTATGGTCTAGAATGGCGAAACTTCCAGGTTGGTCGTTTTGTGATTCTGAGACCAACCTGATCACTTCTGGCTACCTGGGGTCGACCTCAATTCAACTGCTGGTATTGTGAGCTATATGCGGCTTTCCATGCCTCCTGAAATTAGATGATTTCCACCGAGTGTTCCACTGGAGGTCCATTTGCCGGGCCTACCAGAAATGGGTATTGTTTTACCATCCATGTCGGGGCTTATCAGTACGGACCTCAAGGCAAAGAACCTCCAAGCATCAGAAAATGACCAAAAGCCCAGAAAAAACAATGCAAAAACATTGGGGCCCAATTCGATGCATGGATCCTCTTGGGCCGTCCCCCCATTGTAAGTCTAGGCTCCGACATCTGGCCAGCCACCCGGCTGTTGCAGGGGCTGCTGGTGCTTTGCCACAGCCCCCTGGATACTACACACGTAACAGCTAAAGCTGGACGTGGAAATTGCAACGCTGACCGCGGCAAATTGCAACCCACCCGCTTCAAAGACGCTCCCCATGGTCTGCTGGGGGAGTTGTTGGGTGCCCATGCCCGTGAAGCAGTATACGTAAGAAAGCCCCTAGGGATTCTATGCCATGATCCATGACTCCCTAGGGATGAAATGCCATGCAGCTTCATGATGATCATGATTCATGGTGCCCAGCGCACTCATCTCACCCAAACGGTCTGTGAATAGCATTGGAAAATGGCATTGGATTTAGGCTGAGCGGTTACCCACATGGAGGACGCTGGAAAGGCATCCATATCACACTGTGACCATGGGACGGTGGTCCGACTTGCTCAACATGAAAAGTTGGTGGATGAAGCAACTCTCTCTGAAAACATTGTTAATCAGCCAACCATCCCTAAATATGGAGGAAAACAAAAAATGACAAAACATGTTCAAGCCAGCAGCCAGCATGGTAATGGTTGACGATAGCTGATGCAACTCAGGGTTTCTCTTACTAGATGGTATGGAAAGGCGACGCCTCAACGAGGATCTCAGCTGCAGAGGGGCCTAACACATCATCGCCAACAAACCATACCCATCACAACCCATCCATTCTCGGCCTCCTCCTCAAAGGATTGTGTGTGCTCGTGGCACTACTCCTGTAGCCGTGTTGTTTGCAGGCATGGGGTGATGCCGCATGGCCCCATACATGATGATATGTAATGATTGGACAGTAATGGTTACGCGGCACGCGCTAATATATAGCGGTTTGTCAGTGGAAACCATTGCTGGTTGGTGGTTTCAACCACTCTGAAACATATTATATAATCAACCAAGCATCCCCCATCAGCCAGATTGAGTGATCGCATCGTTAGCGATTCAGAATCAATAGTACATCATCAAGTCATGGCGTGCCGTGGGTATGGCATCGATGTCATGACCCTCATGCTTTCCTGGTGGGCAACCCGTAAGTGGAGACTCTTAACCATTGGCAAAAATGATTGACGAATTGTTATGAATTGTTAGCATGTGTTTACCGTTAAGGGCTGATTGGTGACGAATCATTAATGAAAGATGGACATGTGACATGAATATTGTATAATTTTGTATTATCACTTATCTTCCACCATTTGGTTATCCATGGTTAGCCATTGCCGAATTTTCGCTTGGCTTAACCAGTTTTACCTTTGGTAAATGGTTGTGGTGAATACACTCATGCGGCGCCCTAAGAGCCCAACGGCATGTCATGCAAAATTGTCCAGCATCCACGTGAAACCGCAGCAAGGCGAAATCTGCTGACCCGCTCTTACTCGGGCTACTGGGAACTGAAGCCACTGACTGCATCAATCTAAAATAACCTATGTGATTTTCAGGCCATTTCGGAAATAATCGGCGCATCTGAGGGTATGTATCCCGCAGTGCCATATGCGTCAGCTATGATTATATACAGCCTCTCTTTTGGCACCATGCCAACTCGCTTGCACCGGCCAACCTTGTGCACATTTTTGCCTGGCAGGTGGCAGCTCTGACTGCAGCTTCTTCCCAGAAAGGACGTCACCAGCTGACCTTGACCGTACGGCGGACTCAGCTCGTCCAGCTTCACGCGCTCCTTCTGCAGATTTGTTGGGGATATCCAGCACCATGCCCTTTGATGGCATCGACATGGGGCAGCGGCCTGGTTGCGCGGCTCGCCGATGGCGGTGGCATGGCAGCAAATGACATTCAGATGCAGCTGCAGCTGAAGAGATCACAGCTTGTCGCTGCGGCCAAAGACCCCGGCATCACCTCCAGCGGTGCTTTGGATGCCATCGTGAAACATTAACGGCGCTACACCGAGCTCTTGAAAATCCCAGGAAACTGCAGGTTTGACATATTTTGGCCACAAAATCAAAAAGAATCAGGCCAAAAACTGTAAAAAATTACCAAAAAAACTGCCAAAAACTTACCACAACTTGCAAAAACTGCCAAAAAATCTGCCCAAAACAGCTCCCAGCACTTCGGACCTTCCCCTCGTTTCACCCTCCCCACGGCCGCCGCGCCTTGCGCCTTGGTCCGTGACCGATCTCTCTTCCGGCGCGCGGGGCGCGCCTCGTTGCTGAGGAAGCCCCGGGTGCCGTCCCAGCGAGGGCCGAAGACCAAGCTGGTGACGAGCGTCAAACTGATGACGGCCTAGGCTGGGGATCGGATGATCAGCTGATGGCTGGTGGTGGCTGATGGCTAGTGCTGATGGCTGGTGGTTGAAATCATAGGGAGTTTCATGGAGCTATAACTGGTGAAATCTCACCGTGGGCAGATCTGGGGATCTGATGGCTGGTGACGGCTGATCAGGGGATTGGATGACAAGCGGATGGCTGGTTGGTTGTGGTTGATATGGGCCTTTGAGCTGAGCTGTGACTGGTGAAATCTACGGGTTGTAGTTATAGTGTATTATGTTATAGTCCTTGAGTAAATCGAATGGCTTACGACTATATGGGCTTCATATTCTTCTAGAATCAATCGTTGACTCTGGGGTAACTCTGGGCTGATTTCACGGATCTCGCAAGAAGCGCAGCGATGACCAACAAGATCCATCAATAATCCGTAGGATTCCTCACCCTTCAAGCTACCTTTATCATAGGTCTCGAACCCCAAACAATACTGGTAGAAACCAGCTGGTTACGCATTATTTCATGGTAACTGGAAGATCTGGAAGCATAGGGATTATTGATAAGACAATATTCTGTCCAAATATGTCCATACAATCTGCCAAGCTGCACGGATTGCGATGGAGTACTCCTGACACCAAGGCAACACGCTGAAGGGCAGTACTTGCGGATGGTGCCCCTGGTAGGGCTAAGGTGAGATTTAGCTATGGGTCAATATTAAACAGCCAATAATGGATGATAATAACCAACCAAATCATAGGGAAAACAATAGTTAATGATAGGGGAACCAGGGGTACAGGGTTTTGATCCATAGCCATTTGAATCTTCAGGATTTCAATGGAGCTGCGTTGAGGATATTTGCTCCTCTTGCACTACTTTTAGATGGCTTTTCAGGCCTGATGGCCAGCAAATGCCAGGATAGAAAGGGATTTCCTTTTGAGTTTTGAGATTCGTTGCTGCTGTAGTGACTACTGTAGTGGTACAATCCCCGGTAGTCGTTGGATGTTCCTTCGAGATCAATGACCAGTCATTTCGCGACAACTGGTCGCACTTGTCGACAACGAAGCTCCATGCATGGTTAAGCACCTCTGAGCGTACTCCTTCTGGATAACAAATCGTAGCCGATACATCCCCAACAAGCGCCAGAATCCCACATCACCATGGCTCAAACGTTTAAACCTTCAAACATCTTCAAACCAGTTCGTTTCTGGGGTGCTGCGGTGAAAGATGTGAAAGTAGCGCACTCCTTCCACAGCCACAGGCCCGACAGCAAGTTGAGGTTGGCCAAGCTGAAGACACAATTGCCAATGAGTTCATGGATGGACCACTCACTGTCGTTGCCATCGTCATCGTCCACCTGAGCAACATCAACCTGGTTCACCATGGTTCACCTGCAGATTTCTTCACCTGGTGTCCCCTTCACCTGCTTGTCTCTGGAGGGATTCTCAATCACGATCGACATGATCTATCTTCCCCACCTGGGGATGAGGTTCCACCTACCAGCTCCACGCCTATCACCATGCCGCTGAGCCACCAGGATGCGGTACTTCAAAATGCCGACCACCACCTGGATCAGCAGGCCCACCAAACACGCGTAGCCCACGAAGATATGAGCCAAGCCTCACGCTGCATCTGTGAGGCTTGGAAACGTGGCGAACTATGCTTCTGCGATCTTCGGCTTGGCTGCTGTGCATGTGAGCGGGTCAGGATCTCTGTTGTAGTCTGAAAGGATTTTGTTATTGCTTGTGTGTAGGCTTCGCAATGCTGATCAGAAGAGTGCTGGCGCAAATTCGAAAAACTCGAAGACTTGCTGAAAGGCCCTTTTTGCAAAAGGAAAAGAGCATTGGGTAGTCTACTTCTTTCGAGATAACGATGTTCAACTTGAAGGTGAAACTCCCACTGTGTTGTGCAAGGCCAACAACAATCTACAAATACCATCAACAGGAGAAAAAAATGTAGTTCTGAGAAAGCCACCATGATCGAAGCCCCAACTTGAGAACCCACTCCCTCGTCGAGGAACGTAACCAGTCCTCTCCCTCCGAAAAGCTGGAGACTGCGAAGAGAGCTTCTCCTGCACTTTGATGAGCTTGATAGTTCACAAAGTAGCCTTAGCTCAGCTGCTGGACCCATTCACCACTGCTCTTCTCTGGGCTTCAACCGCTGGGGTTTGGGCTCCCAACATGGCAGGATGGCTTCTTGACCAGTAATCGATCCAAAAAGAAAACATGATCATCAATGACCATCACAACTGTTCACAACTTATCAACTTCATGTTTATCAACCACCATTTGGTGCATCCTTAGAGACCACCATGGGCCACCATAGATCACCGTGGCCCGCCGCCCCAATGGCAGCTTGCCCTCCGTGCCTGCGACCGCAAGCGCAGTGCCAGTGGCTTGACAGAAGCCATGGATCTTACGGCGCGAGGAGCGCGTGTCGATCCACTCCCCGGGCAGATCCTCGTAGTTGTACCTGGGGTGGCTGGGTTGGATGGCCGGATAGGGCTGGACATGGGCTTGGATGGCTAGTTGCATGGTTGGATGGGGATGGCTCGGGGATGGCTGGGCCAACGACCTAGGCAGTCCAGCCACATCCAAAACCCCAGGCTGATCATCAGCGCAAAGGCTAAGCCCATGAAGAGGGGATGCAGCCGCATGTAGCCATCAGCTTCAGTTGTAGCATGTCGTGCCAGTCCCCCGTGCCCGATCAAGACGGTGCTTCCGACCATGAAGAGGAAATTCAAGGAATCCTTGCCCGACAGTGGCATGGCAGCAAGCGACCGCTGAAGCGGCAAGGTACCCTTTGAGTCGTAGGCACGTGCTCCAAGGTGTTTGAACCACCGGAAAATGATAAACATCGACCCTTCATGAAAATTGTCCAAGGCTTTACGCCATGAGATGAAGCACTGAAAGATCTGTTGCGCCATGTTGCGCCCAATTTGGGCGATCAGTGATAGTAGTGTTTAGCTACTGTTTGGCAATGGTTAGTAACTTGGTTCTTTGAGGCTTCCTTACTTCTCACTGCCCAGCGGGGCCCCTAACTTTGAGCCAATGGCAGCAAAAGCCATCCAAGTAACCCTGCAATCAGGTTCAACCAGGCAAGTGCGCCTCCACACAGTAACTGTTTGACAAATGACATGGGTTGCAAGTCGTTGAGATACAACCACTTGACAACCAACCAATGGTGAATTAGGGATCGATCAGGACACGCTTTCCTGCGAGAGAAGACTTTTAGCGTTCGGTTTCCTCTGCTTGAAGCTTTGTGCAAGCGTGATGTGCTGTGGGATGCAGTGAAGGGTGTCGTGATGCTTGCACTGGTCAATCACAACAGCAATGTCAATAATGGTGTAGACTTCCTGTAAATTTCCACCGGATACATGGTTTTTTTTGGTAGTTCCCATCATGAACCATCCTCAACTACCATTTGGTTCGGTCACTCCTGGTAGCTCCAAACCGCTCCCCCTTTCAAGGGACAGAACAGGATACCCCTGGCTTCTGGTCTTGCTCCCAACTACCAGCCAGTCAACCACAATGGCTAACCAGCACCACGAAGACCCTGGTCCCCCCCTGTCCTGCTTCGGCTTCGGGCCTTCGAGGACGGGGCCCCAATGATGCTGAAAAATAAGAAATGTCAATCAAACCACCAACCGGTTGATGCTTTCCTTTTGGTCGCTGTGATGGCTACTGGAAGTTCGAAACGGTTAGTGACATTTTGCACTCTGGAAAATTCTGAAGTCGACCAATTGGTTTGCAGGAACAATGCCGGGAAACCACCGGAAAATCCCAGGAAACCAACAGAAAATCCGAAAAACCATCGGAAATCCTGGGAAACCCCCAGAAAGAGTACAAAATCAGCTGCAAAACCTCCAGAAATGATGCAAAATCCGCATCTTTCCTATCCACTGCCTGGCGCAAGTGCACAGGCGATCGGGTGCGGCTGCCTGGTCGACGGGTCGACGGAGATACGTCCAGCTGGGGGTTCCCTGGGATATGACCGTGGTAAGGAGCCCAATAGCCATGATAAGGTGGGCATAACCAGGGTATAAGTGGGATACAACCATGGCAAGTAGCCCTATAAGGTAAGTGAACTTAGCCCGAACTAACCATGGTGAAAGTAACCAGTTCCGAAGTGGGGATGCACATCCGGATCACTAGTCGTTCGCAGGTAAGGAATCGTTGATGGCTAGTAGTGCTGAAGAGTCAGTGATAATTGTCAATAGTTAAGTGGATGACTAATGGTAGTTCAGAATAGTTGACACTGGATAATACACAATCAGTTTCCAATTGATACTAATTGCGAGTATTGATGGTTCATAGTGACTGGTGATGATTCATGATGGTTCATAGGATAGTGAACAGTGGCCGCTGATCCTTAAGGTTGCCACCATGGTTAAAAAGGAAATCACCAGCTGTGGCAATCGATTGCGCGTCGTGTTCCCCCCGAACTGATGGCTTGTGCAACAAGAACGGTCATAACTTGGGATGCCTCGAGGACAGTCTGAACCCTTCATGATACCTTGAACAGCGGGAGGTGCACAAGGAAACTCATCAGCCTTGATGGATGACGGTAAATTGCCAGCCGTTGCTGGCAAAACTGGTAGCATCTTAGCAGCTCCATCTCCTCATTTCTATGCAACATCGTGGCATTGGGTTTAACCAATTTTAGCCAGCATTGTCACTACCAAGCTCTACAAATTCGCATATGCTCGCGTCAGCAATCATGCGATGATGTCAGATCTTAACCATCCGTTACTCCAGGTGAATCCAGGCGTTGGGCGCTTGCCATCCATTCATCATATCGTTGTCTTGGGCATGAGCCATCACGAAGCACAAAGATGGTTCATAAACCGTGAAGTGGGTCAACCGCATGATTCACAAAGAGCTTTAAAGCATGATTGAAAATAACCATTAATGGATTATTGACTAACCTAACCATTCATTGCTTATTGGCCAACCATCACTCACCATGTGAAACATCAGCATCAGCACCTGCCATTTCCTCTTCGCCACGTTTCCCCGGCCATGGCTTCCAGAGCCATGGGCTCGCACCTCGTTCACTGTCACCTGGCGGATTCCTAGCCAACACTGACACTGCATGCCCTAGAGCGTCATGCTGCAGTGGCTGCGCTGTAGTGGCCACTGCGTTCTTGCCAAGTGAAGGGCACCAACAAACAAATGCGGGGCCCAAAGAAGCTTAATGAAGGAGCCTCCCGATGTGCTGTTTGTTTGGGCTGCTGTGCCACTCTGGAAGACCTTACCTTGGTATGACAATCCATGAATGTGCCCCGCTTATAGATGGTTTACCATGGTTTACCCAGCAAAGAATGATGAGACATGATCATTACCATGGTTTACCCTAGCATGATTTCCTTGGAAACTAGCCTGGTTTCCTTTGAAATTCCCATGGTTTCCCCGGAATTTGCCGCGTTTTTTGCCATGGTTTGCCCTCGCATTTTCCAGGGAATCTGTTCCTTCAGCTGCCAACCCCATGGCCCAACCCCAACCCCCAACGCCCAGCACCTGCGCGCGCTGGTGGACCACCATTCTCGGTGGACCGGCGCCAGGCAGGCGCCCTAGCAAACCAAAAATCCATGGTAGGTCCGTAGGTTGTTGGTGGTTCGAAGGTTTACCCTGTGGTAAAGCAACATGGCGATGGAAAATCTCAATGTTCTATCGAAAATCTTGGTTCAAAGTGGTTAGGATCAGGATGTTATGCAAGCAAACCATGATTCAAAAGGCTACCCTCTGGCAAACTAAAGTGGCATTATGCATCAAATGTGCTAGATACTTACAGCAAGTTAGAGATGGTTGTGCTTACCATCATTTATGGTGATACTACATGACCCATATCTCTACCATATCTACCAGCAACAAAATGGTTCCAAGGGTCGGTTAATATATATATATATATAATTCTTACAAAGGTATGCAAACTTGTAAATATGAGCATGCACATGCAACTATATAGGTGTGTGTTGTCTGTGTGCCTGAAAGAAACATGTGTATGCTCATATGTGTAAATTCGCAGGCATGATTATTCAAGAATTCTATGTACATGAGTAGTATCTTTTCTCGCAAAGAGTCGTATCCCCACAGAGCTTATCATCACTTGTCGGGGCATACGATGACAAAGAGTACAGGAACATAACATGAAACAACCAGAGACCCCGCCGTATGATCTGCCTCTTATGTGAAGATCATCAATGGCCAACCCCTGTCCGTCATCAACCACTGTCATTGACCATGAACTGCCATGATATGCCAATGTTAGCACAATTAAGCATGATGAAAAGTTATCAAGTGGTTGGTGGTTGAACCACCCCTATGCAAAAAAAACATGAATCAACCAACCATTTGTTAATGATTACTGCGGAAAATAAAAAATGTGAAGCAAACCACCAACCAGCAGTTGTTTAACCATGGTGATTACCCCCTATTATTAACCATTACTAGCTGGTTATAACCCTTGGTTAACCATCCAAACCATGATGAACAGCTATTAAATGTTATTAACCAAGGTAGCTATTGGTAACCATTGGTACAGTAACCATTGGTAACCAGTTATTAACCATTATTGGTAACCATGTTTAACTGTTAATGTTATGAATAGCTATTATTGGTAAGCAGTTCTTAACCATTGGTACAGTAACCATTCGTTACCTCTCCTTCCCTCACCACCTCGGCTTCTCGCTGACCTCGAGTTAAAGGCATCGCGTTTCGCCAAGGCGTCTTGGTATCCGCGCTGGGTGGCCTGGAAGGGCGGAAGGACGGGCATGAAAAAACCCAACACTTCTGCAGTACCTTAGGCAACCAACAAAGGTTGGTAGGTATTTAATGAGCCTTAATGGTTTGGTAGGCTACCTTAGGTCTTGTTAGTGGCTCATTAAGTGGCTCATTGATGGTTTGTTAATGGCTGATTCATGGCTTATCAATGCTTTTTAAAGCGTAACTGCTCATGGTTTTTTCATGGTCTTGTTAATGCTTCTTAAACCGTAACTGTTAATGGCTTGTTCATGGTCTTGTTAATGGTTGAGTCGCAGTTTATGAAGGGTCTGATTAATGGTTTACTGACCAGCAGTTCGGGTGGGCAAATCCATGCACTGAAGTGAGCCGCAAACTACTCCCCGGGGCATCCAAAACAAACATAGCTACTTTCATGAGAATATTTGATGAACCACACACGGACATGTGTGCATATGTGGTAGTTTCTCAAGTCATAGGGGTACTCTCAAGTATCCAGTATAAACCATTTGTAGCAATAAAACATCCGTTTTGGGGGTACTCATGCAATCATGGAGGCGTACAATTCTCCCTCCTTCCAGGGTCGAACCGCAGTCCCAGCCAGGCCGGTCAGGCGGGCTCTCCTTTCAAATTGGAAAAAAACTTTCGCCTCATGGTGGTGTTAAAGGGGTTCCAAAATGTTCAACGTGTTCAATACTAGGGGGTAATCACGAACGATGATGGTTAAACAACTAACAACTCTCTTCAAATCCCAAATTTTGGCAAATCTTGTGAATTAGTTATTATTCCCTCTGATATCATGAACCACTATTCATTTGAAGAGTTGTTGACCAACCGCCCAGGTTGTGTTGGGATGAACCACCGCCGTGTCCACGGTGTTCGCCTTTTTTGCCAAGATCTGACCGACGCCAGGGATGCGATGATTGTTCATTGACCTGGCGAAGTTCACTGCAGGTTGATGAGGTGGAACTGGCTTCTACCAGGGGGTAGGGATGGTGAAGATATAGAGTAAGTATAGGGACTCATCAGGATACAAAATAATGCTTAATTATCATTTATAACGTCTTAATGAGCAACCTGCCAGGCGCCTGGAGGTATTGTTCATTAACCCACCCATAGGTCACTAACGAACCAATACCGAATCCTTGTCAATGAACAGAAGTATCACATGTGACTGGAGGCCATGATTCAATGTTAACATCTAAGTTTCCTTAAGATATATATAACACATAAGAGAGACTCATCAGGCCCCTCATCACCAGCCATGGCTTCCCAGCCCTTCGCGCCGTGCTCCCGGTTGCACCTGATGGCTTGCTCCGCCTCGGTTTCCTCCCCGAAGTGCACGAAGGCGAAGCCGGGGAACCCCGTCTCCACCGATTTGATGGCGCCATAGGCCTCGAAGGAACGCCTCAACGGACGCCGCGGCGTTCAGCGATCCAGGCGTTAGCTGCTGCCCAGGGAAGCTATGGCTGCGGAGGATCCTGGATGGGGTGATGGCTAGTGGGTTGGAGTAGTTGGCTGCTTGCGGAGGATCCTGGATGGTGATTATGATGGTAGTGAATGGTAGTGCTGGTAGTGGATGGAGCAGTGGATGATGTTGGCTGAGTTGGTTTTTGATTGTGGGGCAGCTGAAGCCAACAGTGATGTGTACCTCTTGGAGCCACCCAAGCGATCAGCCCAGTTGCTCCAAGGTGTCGGGGTTTACGCCGCTCTTCACTCGACCAACCCACACGGTCCCTGCCATGTCTTCTGCCATGGCGTAGCGGCCGGGGATGACAGGCAAGCACGTGGATCATCATGGTTGTGAGAATGATTTTTGTGACACTCAGATTGGGAGCGAGTTTGATTTTGTGAGATCTATGTGGTGTTTTGTGTGAGGGATGGGCTATAGATGGGCAAAAAAAGATCGTGATGGATCGGCTTTGCCCATTGTTTCTGGCACAAGTATTGCAAAAATAACGACCTCTGAAAGTGGCAACAAAAGACCTTGAACGGCAAAGCCAATCCTGTGGTCCCAGCGTGTCACTGGCACGTTTCATGTTGGGGTTTCCCATGGCCGATGGCGACAGCTGTTTTAAGATGACTGGCTACCATTGTGCCGTGGACGTTCGTGACCACGCTAAAGCAAGTGATCCATGCCTGTGGTTTTCATTGCCATGTGACATCTTACATCAACGGAGGGTAGTGCGAGAATTGGTACTTCAGTAGCCGGCACGTATATGCCCTCAGACTGGCAGCTCCTCAATTTTTGGAAACACCGACGTGTTTTGACACCATACGTACCATGATTTTGCTTCGCTTCCAGCGAAATTCCGGGCTCAAGCATAGCAGCTGCGGGCGGCACAAATCGCCAAGGAAGTGGGCCCGTTCACCTCACTTCGAAGATTTCGAATCATCGGAAGTTGCACGTTCCAAAGATTTTGAACGCATCAACCAATCCGAGTGACATTGTCCGTCACCATGGTGAACAAACTGATATATAGTATCCATATTGTCCATAACATTGCCAAATCATACCAAATGGTGGTTTCTTAAAACAGGGGTAATTACCCCAAACATGTTTGGTTTATTTCCTATACATGATCGAGAACGGATGATTTGGGGGTACCCTAATCTAAGAAACTACAAGAATCATCAATTCCGAACGGTTCAACTTTTGCTGTACCAAATATACTGCCAAGAATTCCATTGCTGTTCATTCTATAATTGTTTTCCATGGTTGTCCAAGATTTCCAACCATTCAACCGTGTTGCACTCCCATTTTGAGGGGATCGAATGTCGAACGGTTGGGTTTCCGCCACACTTCATGGACTTAGGCTTCCACTGAGTTGCCCCTCTTGTGCGAAAGCCTTGCGCTGTCCGACGATGGGTCTTGTGGTGGTGAGTTCCCTTCTACGTTACCGTTGGAAAGGGCCCAAACATGCCCAACCTAAGATTTACAAGGTAGGCTTTGAAGCCCGTAGCCGTGGTGAGTCAGGACTTAGCAAATGGGGATGCCGGTAGAGCAATGCGAGACTGATTACATTGAAAAGCGAATGGACGGGACTGTCCTCCGCACTTCTCAGGTCTTTGGTGGTAGCATGGTACCGAAAGATTTGCTCAAAGGTTTGGTTTTGGGTTGCCGGTGCATGGTAAAATCGCAAGGAGTCTCTCAAGAATCAACGAGATGGGTTCCTCTCAAAATAGGGGACCCCTAAATCATCCAATATTGGTCATGTATGCACATAAGCCAACCATTTTGGGGGGGTCGTTTATTTTAAGAATCCCCTAAGTAGAAACATTGTGGCATAGTGGTTCGAAATTGCTCCCAACCAACAACAATATTGAATGATAAACATATTTTTGCGGTCGTATCGGCAATTCGTGAGTGTGCCAAATGCTTAATGACTCTTAATGACGAACAACAATGACTAAAGTGAGTATTTTTGCTAGGTTCTCTGCTGAAATAGTTCGAGATGCATTCTTCAGTTTTGGGATCTTCAAGGCCAATATACAATAATCAGCCAACCTTTGCTCATGAGAACTAACTACGATTGAAAATCAACCATTTGTCGGTTGACAATTACTCAAGATTAAGATTACCCATTATAATCCATTATATATTTTTGTCCCTACTGTTAATCAACTAACCACCGGTGAAGAACGAATATGATTCACAGTTTGCCAATAAGTGCTTATGATTAATATCAGATTAATTGATGCCAATAATGATTCACCCTACTGTTGATCAATTCATTCAATGGGTATATTAATCATTGATAGCAACAAACCAACCATTTTTCCAAATCAAGCTTCAGTAAGATCAATATCATTCATAGTGGCTCAACCCAGATTAGCGCCGTAACTATTACATAACTAATATATGAACATCTTATTCTATTCAATCAAATAACCCATAGGCCCATAGTGGCTCATGGATTGCCCAAACGTGTCAACCCTTCAGCCACCTGAGCGTTGCAACATGCGTGCGGCCGACCTTGCAATGCAAGCTGCCACCTGGGCAGGTTCCAGCTGCTCCTGCTCCGTGCATCGTGGCTAACCATGGATCTGGCTAGTAGCGGGCTGATGGTTCGTAGCTGGTTGGTGGGTTCGTAGCCAGTGAGTACCCGTAGCTGGTTGGTGGGTTAGTAGCTGCTAAGTTAGTAGCTACTGAGTACACGCACCTGGTTGATAGTTGCGGCTAGCAGCTGGATATGGATACTTGATGGTGAATCGACGCAAATCGATGGTGAACTGATGGCAATTGACGAGGAATTGATGGCCAACTGATGGTCAATTGATTGACAATTGATGGTTAACGAATGCCAATAGTCTTTAATGATGCTACCATTTGGTGAGGTCAGTCCTGTGAGCTTCTTAGCTGCTCCTTCAAAAGGTTATGCCCCTGGCTCCTTAGCTCCTTCCCAATCACCAAATAGGATGTTCAAACAGGAATCAATTCATGCGACATCAGCTCACTATGGCTAGGTGTAAAACATGCATTTCCTCCAGTTGCGTGATAAAAATTGCCATGCAAATTGATTAAACGTTCAACTAACCATTGAATTGAGCATGCAACTGCCATCCCTCTTAAACCATCGTTTAACCATGAATTGCCCATCATCTAACCGTCTCTCTCTCTCTCTCTCTCTCCATCGCCGTCTCTAGGAGATCAGAATTCTGTCTAATCACCACTCATTATATTCATTTCACGAACATCATCAACAAAAACCACTTCCATGGCCAGTGATCTTTGCTGATGACCCAAGGTCACTGACCGCCGGTTGATCAGCTGGCTGGTGAGTGAAAACCAGCTGCTAATCATGGTCAACTTCTGCTGGTTGAGTGTGGTACTGAATAACCAGCTATTGGTGAACTATACTCATGGTTGATAACCAGCTATTGAAGTTGATACTGATCAATTCAAAGAATGATGATGATGATGATGATGATGATGATGATGATGATGATGATGATGATGACTGGAGCTGTTCTGCTACTCGCTAGCCCTCTAGCTTTGCATAACCCTGCAGTCTCCTCCACTTCGCACCAGATGTCGGGCTCCCATAACCTCGGGGCAGAGGGGCAGACGGCGGCAAATGGGCACCTGCAGTTTGATTAACCCAATCATTAAGCTTCGGTAGGTTGACCTCAGCAGAAGACGGTCCATTTACGGATGGTTTCTGTGGATTTTCCAGCCGCAAATGGACCGTCTTCTGCTGAGGTCAACCTACCGAAGCTTAATGATTGGGCTAATCAAATCCATAACTTGAACTGACGGCAGTAGATGCCAGAACCAGAAAGTTACGAACTTCCATGACCACTACTGAAGGGAAAGCAAGTGTGAACGTGCTGATACAAACCGCCATGACCACCACTACAAGGAAAGCAAGTGTTTGATCTAGCCCCACTGCCCACGACTTAGCAAGACTATGCACCTCTCGCAGCCTCTGCTGTCCAACATGCTGGCTATGCTTCTGGCTTGGCGAAGATCAATCTTGAACAACCACGGTAGTGATACTCCACTTATGCAGTTACTGACCATGGCTAGTAAACACTGACAAACTGGAATGATCATTAAGTATAGTGGGACTGGAGGGATCTCATACCATCTTGCTTTGATCTCAGAGAACATTGGTCGGAAAATGCCATGCATGCAGCACAAGACGTACATGTCAACAGAATCACCTTGGTCAAGGCTCTATGGCAAACTCTATCAGCTTACACCACAATTGATTAAATGACATTAGTCCAACATTAACCAAAATGATCACCAGTATAAGTATAAAGCTTCTGTGTGCTGACCCCTCACTTCAACCCCCATCGTATGCGGGCCAATGGCAATTGGGTTGTTTTCAGTGCCTGGGTCCCCGAGCTGACTTGAAGCTTTCCAGCCCTGAGCAGCGCAAGATGTCAATCCCAAGGTTGGTCAACGGGTGGTCAAAGGTTGTTTGATGGTGGGTTGATGGCTCCTAAAGCAGTGTGACCCCAAGGTGATCATGGTCGGTTCATGGTTGGTTCATGGTTGGTTCATGGTTGGTTCATGGTTGGTTCATGGTTGGTCCCACACTTCTCATGGACTTTGACCAGCCGCCAAGCCCCTGAGATCGATTTTTTGGGTGAAGCAATGCGACGGTTTTGCTATCAACATGGGTGGCCCGTGGTGGATCTGAATATACACTTGAACCAAGTCCTTTGCAACAATCCCTACCTCAGGGAGCGGCTGGTGGCTGACAGGTGTACCACTGGCTGTTCACCGTTGGATGGGACCGGATTTCCTGCTTCAGGGCTACCGATTACCACAGATCAGCAATTCTCAGTATAGCTACGGCTGGGTTCATTGGGTGCGAGTGATGTGATTGTTGCTGTAGTTGTTAGATACCTGTCATTGCGACCGCATTCATCAACAAGGGTGTTTTTTTTGCTGGGGCGTCCGACGGTTTGCCCTCAACAAGGGTGTTACCGCGTGAAATGCTGGTATGCTTTTACAGCTGCATGCACATGCTATAGATCTATAATGATTTATACGGATTTATAAATATGCCCTTACAAACTTCAGAATCGTTTTGAGTTGCACCACAGAAATTCAACATAACATAACCTGCAATGGATACACATCACTTGTCAAGCCAGTCAGCCGCGCACTTCCGAGGCCTTGAAGGAAGTTTGTCTCAACTGTCAACACGTTTTCCATGCTGGGAATGGTTGGGGAATTGTATGTACAAGTGCTGCTTATAAAACATCGTGTTTTTCCCTCCGCCATCTCAAGGACTTCAGCTAAAGCTCAGTGGGAATGACTAAATAATATTGTCGCTTCTAAACCCTGCAGTTGCTAAACCTACTACCTACATCTTTCAGGGCTGGGTAACCACCATGCTGATACCAACCAAGGCCAACCAACCACTGCTGCACACTGGCGGCAGCGTAGATCTCGGCTCTTTTCCAGCGGAGAACGGAGCTTGGGGCAACGCAAAGCGCTTGATTGACCGTTGGGTCCATGAGCCTGGAGGCAACTCATGGTAGAAAGACTCAGTCATGACTGATGTTGGATCCATATGTTAGAAACCGCCCATAAGTTGGGATAAATCATGAGCTATTTAAGGCAAACTGGAGATGGTTCAGTAATACGGACCTACCATTTTTGGTCAATAAGAGCTGGTAGTAGTAAATATCTCTCTCTTTGCTCCATTGTTAGTAAGCCTACAAAACGTTCATGAGAGCTGAAACACCATTAACGGTTATCTAATCTGTTGTTGAATGATGATAGTCAATGAATGCTTTTTCGTCTCAAAAGTGTTGGCTTCACAAATACCGTTGCAGAATGAATACCTCAATAATTGGTTTGACCATTGCTGAAGCACCACTATCATACTACTGTATCAGCCACGGTCAACCATCACCAACCTTCATGTCTAACCATCATAGATATATATATATATAAATATATCATGACATATTTGTTAGCTAATCAATTTATTTCTGGCTGTGAATCTAACCATTATTGTTGGTGATTATCCCCTACTCGTCCCTATCAAACATGATAGCCCCCTAGAAATTCCCAAGTATTGATAACCCCAGCTGATAGCCCAAAGCACTGACCATTGTGAGCCATCATTATGAAGCATTATCCACTGAGATTCCTCCAAGCATACCGTGGGGTGACGGACGGGATATTCTTGCGGGGCCAGTGGCTTCAACCGTACTGAGATGAGGTGCATGGAGGAGCGGAAATGCTTCAGCAAAGCCTCCGGAAGGTTTACTATCGTTCTAATTCCTGCTAGTCACTATGGTGATAGTTAATTAACGGTAGATGATCTGATGACTATAGCCATAGAAGTGGCTAATAATCATAAATGATGATGATTTAATCGTTCATTGCTCCCATCATCATTGATCTTTTACGCTCTGTCTTGGGCGATTTTGTCCCGATGTTATTGTTCAAAGCTTTGCATTTTCCTTCTTCAGCGGTGCCTTAGACATGCAAATATAGAAAGCCAATACATGCTGCAAATCCTTCATTCCATGGGTGTACGCAAGAATCGGATTCAACTTTGCATCGCGGGAAAACTTCAACAGATTGGTAATTGACTGGTAAGCACCGGCCCCCTCCTCTGTGAGATTAGTTCAGGGGGAGCTTCTACGCCAGTTTCACTGCCGCAGCCATCACTAACTGAAAGGCGACTGCTGCATTGGCATTCTCCGGATTTTTGTCCTTGGACATGCGCTGGCACACCCCGATTACCCTCTGGTAAACTAACCTGGCAATGGATTTAAGCCATATTTATAGAGTGAAACCCTGGGAAATCACCAATAATTGGTGGATTTTTCATTGCCAGGTTAGTTTAGCAAAGGGTAACAGTAAGCAATTGCTGTGCGTCGATCGATCACCCCGATGTGATGCTTAAACACCCTGTACTGACACACCACCACCCTGGCAAATGAAGTGACATGATCATCCAATACATCGTCAGCCCCATCTTCTGGCAGTTGCCTCGCATTCGGACGGAAAGTCCAACACGTTCATTGCATAATCCTATCGCATATGTTCTGGCACATGTCCCGTCGGACGAGTGCATACATAGTGCTAGATTTCTGCACAAAAACCTCAGAATTACTCTGACACATCGTGCATCCTGGCATATGCTCAAACATGTGTAGACTCCTTGCTGAAATGCGTGACTCGTGAAGGGATTTTTGCTGACATGTCAGAGCAAACGAAGAGCAAAAAGGGAGGAATAGATTACCTAGATAATCTCATCTGCAGGCGATCCATTTGGAAATAACCACCCTCCCAATTTTTTTGAGCTCAATACCTGGTGCTTTACTACCAAGGATCACGTAGTCACATGAAAAGCATCTCCCAATGCTGAATATGTAGCTATGAATGTATAACGTGTGTGTGAAATATTTGCCTACACTGTGTTACATACATAGTAAAAATACACATATATAGCAGTAAAACATACAATGCAAATATAATGCTACCAGGAAATACAAACCATATTAAGTAGCTATCATGGTATATCCCCCACTATAGTTACTTGTTATCCCCTATGATTAACCGTTATAACCAGGTAGAAATCACCATTGTTGTTGGTGGGCTAGCTGCTTGACCCATAGCCCCTATTGTTGTTGATTGTCCCTAATTAGCTGGTATTTTCTTTTACTATTGTTAGTTGTCATCCGGTTAACCATTACAACCTAAAATTGTTAGTTATCATCACCTATTAGCAACCATTAGTTGGTTGATTGGTTGGTCAACTGGCAGTGGGTCAGTTCACCCCATACCCCTGGTTCCCCACCATTAACCAGGCTGTTTTCCCTTGTTTTGTTGGTGGAAATCCCCCATGAACGTTGGTTGATCAAAGCCTTGACCCATAGCCAAGTTTTAGGTTGGGTTGGCTAACCATTAGCTATCACCAATCTGACCTTCAACCATTAATCATCACCTATTAGTAACCATTAGTATCACCTACAGTTGTCACCATTAGTTGACCATTAGTTGACCTATTGTTAGTTATCATCACCGACCATTAGCGGTAACAACCATTAGTTGGTTGATTGGTTAACTAACGTATGACATCACCCCCTGACATCCCCTATGGTCACCTATGGTCAACCATTACAACCTAAAATTGTTAGTTATCATCCCCTATTAGTAACCATTAACCATTAGTTGGTTGGTTGATTGGTTGGTCAACTGCCACTGCCCCGGTCGCCAGCTCCCTCCCTCCACCACCGCCACTTCCATCAGCCGGGCGTCCGGATGCCATCGCAGCGCCATCTGCCGCCGCACCTTGGAGACCTCGTCGCGCCCCGGGCGCCCCGACAAACCCAGCAGCAGCAGGGCCTCGCGCGACGCTGCCGCGTGGTGGCTTGTAGGGTGGTTGAGGGTGGTTGAGGGTGGTTTTATAGGGTGGTAAATGGTGGTAGGGAGGGTAAGGATGGTTTGTAGGGTGGTAAATAAGATGGTTGATGATGGTTTGTAGGGTGGTTAAAAATGATTTATAGGGTGGTTACGGTAGATTATAGGGTGGTTTATAGGGTGGTGACCTCAATCACCTTAAGTTCTTGCTAATCGATAGATTGTGGTTGACTTATGGTGAGTAGTAACTTTTGAATCTCGATGGTAACTTGTGGTCGTTAATGATGTATGGTCAGCTGCTGCTTGGCAACTGGATCGTTTTGGGCAGAAGCTTGCGGATCATTCTGCCACAGTTGCCCTTGTTGGATGGGGAAATCCATGGAAAACCACGGTATTCACCAGGGCACTGTGGCCAACCATTCCCAAGCCAGGCAAGATGAGCATGCTTCAGGTGTTTACCAAACGTTGATGGTGGGAGGATGTGCAGGTACATGTGTATGTGATTATAGACTGAATCATCCACAGGTGAAACCATGCAATCAAAGTGTGATTATATGTGTGTATTCATGTGTGTGTGTCTCTCTCGCTAAGCAAGGTGTCCCAAGCGCTTCAGCAGCGAAGCGTCCATGTGCTTACTTGAAATCCATGAATACAGCAGCATAAACGCTTGCACGTATGCACTCATACTCGTATCTTTGTACATCTTGGTGCGCATGATGTCATGGGAATATCCAACAATGTTCAACAAAATGAAGCTATGATATGACCATTCATGAGCATACAAAGTACACAAGAAGAAATGGTGAAGGCTGATATGCAAATATGAACATGTATTGAAGAATGGAATGATATGCAACTATGATACGTATTTTGATGTTGGTTCATCAATATTGATAATACCGTCTGAAAAGTAACAAGCTTTCATACTGATTACAGTAAAATGGGTGATGATAATTAAGATAACCCAAATATTCCATACATGGCATATCATGGCATCATATGGCATCCTTACCAACGTTCACCCATAAAATGATAGAAATGTAGTTAAAGTTTGTGTGAGGGGGGACATCCTGCAATACCATGGATAATGGTTGATTCTGAACCCATGGTAGGTCCAGCTCCTCATAAGAATCAGTGGCTCACCATAAGTCCCGCCGATTTACCATCTTAAAGTCAGGAATAGTTGTATAATTTAGGCTGGTGATTTATGGTCCCAGGTGATTTGCAAGACTTTATGTGATGTATCATCATGTTGTACTGGTTGGTGGTCGAACCACCACTATGAAGATTTTAGTCAACCAGCCGACCATTTGCTAATACAATTGGGGAAATAAACATGTGGATCAAAGCACCGACCACTAGCTGTTTAACCATTCTTGTTGGTCATTGTCCCGCATCATTCACCGTTATCAATTAGCCCTAAAGGCCCTCTGTTGGCTACCCCCTATTAGCAACCACTATACCCTATCAACCCTACAGGCTATAAACCCTTATAATCCCTATAAGCCATGGGGTTATCCC
Organism: Symbiodinium kawagutii; assembly: GCA_009767595.1. Lineage (NCBI taxonomy): Eukaryota > Dinophyceae > Suessiales > Symbiodiniaceae > Symbiodinium > Symbiodinium kawagutii. The sequence continues at coordinate 23,524 of VSDK01020176.1, read as the reverse complement.
TTATAAATCATGGGTTTCCCCTACAAAAAACGCCTATAAAACCCTTCAGCCACCCACCACTTGACCATGACCCACCTGTGCCGCCGGCACTGCCCCGGGGGGGTTCACCGTGCGCCCACGCGCCTGCATGTGCGACAGGGACTCCGCGGCCCAACCTTCACGCAGCGCCTGCGCCATGGCCTCCTGCGCGGTGGATGATTAATGATGGTTGACTAATGGTTGATTAATGGTTGATGAGAGTGGTTAATGATAATAGCTGACTAATGATTAATAATGGTTGATCATAATGGTTGATGATTAATAATGGTAGCTAATCAACAGTTAATCATATGAATCATTAACTGTCAATCAGTTACTATTATCAACTATCATTCGTTGATTAGCTATAGCTATTACCACCAGTTTACAAAATGAATAACTAGAATAGTAGCTAGCTATTACCACCAGTTATTAACTGTTGACTAGCCACTATCAACCACTAGTCCGTTGATAATATGAATGTTGACTCATGGTTGACTAGTAGTGGTTAATGAGAATTAATGATAAATCAGCCAATGGCTGACTATAACAGAATAATTAATGATAGTTGATTCTGGCTAATCAACAGTTGATAAAATGAATAACAGAATAATCAGTTGGTTACAATTAACTGTTGATTAGTAGCTAATCAACGAATGATTGTTGATTGGCTAGTAACCACTGATAATAGTAAAAGTAATGATAATTGCTAATTAATGTTAGTTTTCAGTCAAGAATGGTTACACTGATAATAGCAGTAAGTGTTCAATAATATGTTAGTGCGGTTGATAATAAGTGGTTGATACTGGCAAATAAAAATAATCAGTGGTTGATAATGGTTAGTAATAATCAGTGCTTCATAATCATTACTAGTGGTAATAATTAGTGGGGGACCATTACTCACAGGGGGTTAATGATAGTGGTTCATATTTTGAGTAGCCCGGTTTGATTATCATAGTGGTTGATGACTAACAGTTGATTATCATAACGGTTGATGACTAATAACGATTGATAATATAGCGGTTGACAATGTTTGAATAGCGACCCTTAACACTAGGTAGTAGTACTGGTGAATAGTGATTGGTAGTGAATAAGTATTAGATTATTGGTGGTAATACTGGCTAAAAGTGGCTATTAGGGGGTAATACCTGTTGATGAATTAACCGAGGCTAATAGTTAATAATGGTTAATGCTGGCTGGTAATTAATATTGATGTTGGTCAATAGTGGCTAATAACCCACGGCTAATAATGGTTAATGATTATAGGTCAAGGATTGATAGTTCATAGTGGTTACCAAAATAGCGGGGGTAACGGATGGCAAATAATTGTCTAGTTAATAGTTACGGGGCTGACAGGTTCCTGATTCATAATACGAGGGTTAATGTCGGTGGTTTTAATGATTCTTAATTGTGGATTAGTTTTAAATTTGGTCAGTAGTGGTCAATAATGGTTCAATACAAATGCCTAATTAGTCACGATTTACTCATAGTTTTTCTACGGTGTATAGTTGCTTTTCATGCTAGCCAATCGTTGTTCACATGAATGAATGCTAAGGGTGCAGAATCCTTGAGAAAAATCAATAATGAAGGGTTCATGGCAAACAATCATAGTGCACAATGATGATTTAAAATGGCGCATTTGCAGTGAATACTGGTTTTAAAAAAAAAATCAACTTCTCCTCAAACGATGGTGGATGATGGCTAGCACATGCTGCCAATGGCTCCCCTCCTTGAAACACAAACCTGGACCATAAACTGAGATCTGAACCGGTTAGTCCAATCCGTGTATCATATATCTTCCAACACCTTCACAGTAGAGCGAAGATTAACCAGGACTGTACAAGTATCATCAAGGTCCCAAATTAGTTTCGCCCATCTTCCAACATCTTCCCACCGACCGCCATCAGGGTGCGTCTGATCAATGTCTAGGCATCGTCTGTTCACGAGGGCTGATCACTGACAATAAGGAAACAAACCTGCAATCAACGGTGATAGTGGGAGATAACGCAGTTGATTGCTATTAATCATTAAACCATTATCTCCCACATTAATCATTATACTAGTCAACCATTAACCATTAATGATTAATGGTGGTTCAATGTGCAATCCTTTGTGTCCCGCTCTTCATTTTTGTCGCCGCAGAGGCATGGCCTTGGTGGTTCGGACAGCACTCGGCACACCTCTGTACACAAGAGCAACCCAAGTTGATGCCGGACGCTGTACACCATGTGGCATCAAGAACCGCTATGGTTCAATCGCTGCTTTGGTAGCACTGAAACTACCCTGTGAGACCAGCAGTCTCTTGGAGATCTGGGCTTTCGAACTATTTTTGCGCTTTTGTTGGTTCAAATGTCGCCTGTGAGCCCGATCCTCCTTAGAAAAAGCATCCCAGCTGTCATTGTGACACAAGAATTCCAAGTCTATGTTGCCGTTCCCCAGGTGAGCCCCAGCCATCAACTTTCCACATTTTTCACGATGTAGGAGCAGCCCAAGCACTTTTCCTTTAGCCCATTTGGATTCGTGAATGAGGCTTTCCGCCAGGCCCTGCCATGAAAGGACGTCCAACCTCGGTGCCATGGCCTCCAACATCTTCCAACACGTGGACTCGCACACTGCCCTGTTTTCCATCGCAGCCACCACCAGGTCCACCGCACTGCTTCCCCTGCGGTCCAGCAGTTGGAGTCCGCTGAGGTCAAACCCCTGCAGCAAAGTTGACACGATGTCATCGCGCCCACACATCACGGCCACGTGCAGAGCTGTCAAGCCCCCAGCATTCTGCCTCTGAATCGCCGTAAATTTCGGATGCTGCAGCAAGAGGGCACAGACCTCTTGCGAACCGGCTGCAGAAGCCACGTGCAAAGCAGTCCAACCATCCCGGAAACCGAGTGGATTCCGGGCCAAACTCGCAACAGAATTGGCTTTGTGAAACTGCGGATGGTCCAAAATCAGGTTGCAGAGACCAACCTCGTTCAAAGCAGCCGCATAGTGCAAAGAAGTGCAATGCCTGTAGCCGCATCCCTCGTCGTAGTCTTCGTAATCCAAATCCCACCACCTGTCGATCCCGAAATCCAGCTCAGACCACACTTCTCTCTCTGTCCACGCGTCATCCTGATCATTTACTTCCTGACCGTTCGCAGCCACAATGTACTGCATGAGCTTTGTATCAGAGAGCTGCAAGGAGGGGAATCGCCTCAGAAAACCAAAGGGCCTCTGAAAGCATTCTCTTGTGAGGTCAATCAATCTCGGCGGCGGTTTGCGCAGCACCAAGCAAGACAATGCCAGCCTACCTGCAGCCGCCCAGTCTCGAGGAGCAAAAGCCCAAAGGCAATCAATGTCTGAAGCCACTTGGTTCCCAAACATCAAATCCATGAATCTGGCTGGTGTCTTAGCATCCTCTGCAAGCATCTCCTTCAGCATACGAATGTTTTCGCCTGCTCTCACTGTGACGGTGCTGATCGTTTCACCACTCACAGCCCATGCCACTTGGATGGTCATCAACTCAACACCGGAGTTCGACATTTGGGATCCACTAAGAGCAGCTCTGCAGAGGTACCAGCTGGAACCAACAGCGCTTGAGCTAAGAATGGTTGGGAATGGCTGGAGTGCAGGACCAGTCATGCTGATCTTGTTGGTCGCCTCCCCAAGTTTAGAACGCCATCTCAAGAAAACATTCCAGCCATAGGCGGATAAGCCATGAACGATCAAAATCACCCACAGGCACTAAGTTGTCGTAGCAGTGTTACTGGGATAGCAGGGTGTCGGATATCCATGCTCCTTGAAGATTAGTCTCTGTCCTGAAACTTCCCCAAGACTCAAGAGCCATCTGATTTGTCTGCAGAGTTTAAGCCACGAATTGCTGAACCACGGGCTACCCACTGGCAACCGGAAATCACCGTGATTCTTTTTCGTAGGCTTTTCGCTGGTACCAGTAGGTGAAATGGCTCCCTGTTGAATCAGGGTTAAGCGCCAGTTGTTGGTTTCGCATATCCCTCTCTGGCCACTTCAAAATCACGACGTGGCTAATCCTAATCCTAATCCGCGCAATCCGCGTTTTGGAGGGTAATCCTTCTAATCCGCAATCCCCCGGTGGAATACGACTAATTTGGGGGTTATTCCTGTCTCGCCCAAACACGACAATACATTCCGAGGCGAAACATTTCTTCCGGTTCGGTGACGCGGATTAGTCCCCGAACGTGCAACAAAGGCTCGGACTACAGCTTTCGAAGGTTATTTCCGGGCATACTGGAAAAGGGATTTTCTTTTGAGAACTACTGAGACAATCAAGGCCGCCACGGACTCCACCTGAAAAATCTGCAGGGGTTGCAAAGCTAGTAAACCCCAAACGTGCAACAGAGGCCCGGACTACAGCTTTCGGGGGTTATGTCCGGGCATACTGAAGAAGGGATTCTTCGTGCGAGAACTATTGAGACAAGCCCCCCACGGACTCCACTTAAAAACCCCGCAGGAGTAGCAATAAGTGGGGAACCTACAAGCCAAGCAAATAAACCCCCAAACGCGCAACAGAGGCTCGGACTACAGCTTTCGGGGGTTATTTCCGGGTATACTGGAGAAGGGATTTTTCTTTTGAGAACTATTGAGACAAGGCCGCCACGGACTCCACCTGAAAAATCCGCAGGGGAAGCAATAAGTGGGGAACCCTCTTGCAAAGCTAGTAAACCCCAGACATGTATCCTAGACTGGGACTTCGGCTTTCGGGGTTTAATTCATGGACCTTAGTTAAAGGAACCCCTTTGATACTGTGATTTTCAACTCCTTGTCTTACCCACCACCCAAACGACCAAGCGAGAAACCTGAAACCAAAAACGCTTTCTGGCCTCATGTTTTCACGGAAGTGGGGTAAGAAACGTGAAAAACAAACCCCAATCATGCCCAAACAGCAGCTACCTGGAAAGCTTTAATCCGCAATCCCCCAAGCGGAGGCAATCGGTAAACCCCCTAATCCGCAATCCGGTGGGGGATTAGGATTGGCGGTGAACAGCCCAGCCCTCTTGTTGAAACCACTAGGTTCACAATCATTAGTTAACATTAGTTAACCGTCTGTTGGCCATCGCTTCGCCAACATTCAACTATAATCATACAGTAACATCAACTAAACATGAGTTGGACATGTATACGTTTATCAGCCATGAATTCACCATTGTAGAACAAGGGTTTGCCATGAATCAATTACCTCGGAAAAGCCGGCATAAATACGAAGAAGCACCTAAGAACATCCATCTTTGTAGAAAGTTCCCCCAAGAAAAGCCCGTTCTCCAAATCTAAGCGTCAGTTCAACCCAAACAAACACATCACCACCACCACCACCATCATCATCATCATCATCAACCACCATCACCACCACAGCCATCATCATGAAATCATTTCCAGCCATCAACATCAGGATTCACCCAATGTCACCAACATCATGGGGAGCTCACCAGCGGCTCCTCAGGGCTTAGCTTGGGCTGCTTTGGCCACGTGGAGGCCGACCAGGGCGCTTCGTTGGCCTCAGCCGTGTTTCTTTAAGGTCGTGCGGCTTGGGCTTCTGTGCTGGCGTGTTCTGTGAATCATTTCGTGAGCACGCTCTATGATCTCTATATATCTCTATTGTTTGTTTTTTCCAATGATCCTATGATCTCCTATTATTGAATCTGTATTTTCACAATGTTTTAGCCAGGAATTCCAATCATCCTTTGTAGGTGGTGACCTCGACCAACTTGCAAGCCGCGCTTACTCCATCAATCAACAAGGAAAAGGGGAGCGAATGGTGGATCGGCACATTGGAGAAACAGCGATTTTGCCAAAGCGCAAATGCACAGGTGCCCTGGAGAGCAGCTCTCTATAGAAGAATTGCAGCGTGAGAGCATCTCATAAAATCAAAATGCATCAAAATGCCATGAAGAGATATTAAAAGTCCTTCAGAAGCCTTAAGGATCCCTTGCTAAATCTATCTCATCCCAAAACGTTAAAGATCTGAGTTCAGGGCTTCAAGCCACTCAGAGGTGAATGCAAAATGAGTCCATTGTAACCGGGGACTGATCATCAATCCGGGAACATCAAGAATTACAGAATCCAAGTGAAACAGGCATCGACAGGCCAAGGTTTCCCAGAAATTGTGGGAAAATAAAGGTTTGAAACCCCTAGAAAGGCCCTAATAGCTTGTACAACAGCTGCATTTCCAAGGAGTCGGTTTTCCTACCAAGCCCTATGTAGCCGCGCTGGGATCCATGGTGGGTGAACTATGATGAACCGATGTTTCTATAATTGATAAACATGATGAAACTATAATTGGAAACTATCATTGAGTTCATAAAAAATGAAACTATGATTGAATCCAAAATGTTTCATTCATGTTTATTCATGTGTATTTATCCATGTTTACTCATGTTCGCAGATCAATGATGATCCTTGATGCCATCTTAATCCTTACCATTTTCCATCACATCCAACTGGGAGTCGATGGGTCAGGGATGTCCAGGGTGGAACTGACCTCCAACCACTCCAGGCCGTCCCAGGAACTGCCCCGTAGGTCGACCCGCTTCGTGTCCATGGATCTTGCTTGGTGTCCTCGGGCTGGGCGCCGCTTGATGCTGGGTGATGGAGCACCTGGATGCCCCTGCTACGGCCCAGGCTGCCTGGCCATGGGCCAGGGTGTTTCCCAAGTTCCTCATGGCTTTCTGATATTTCCATGCTATGCCCGCTCCCTGCGTGCCATCCAAAAATCACTTCTCAGAAACGAAGTAAAGCAAACTAGCTGGATTTTAACCAGTATATATCTAACTATCAACAAGTGCCTATACTATCACTGAAGGCCTATAGACCTATACTAGCTGTATCTAACTATCAAGCAGTTGGTAGTCAACCAGCTAGCATCATGATTATCAACCAGCTGATACCTAAGAATCATTACATTTCACATTATCTAGCAGCATTTCACATTATCTAGCAGCTAGTATTTACACTTCACATGATCTAGCGGTTACTATTGGATAGCATTTACCGACTGGTTGACCGTTTGCTAATCAAAATTGGTAAATCATCATCATTATCACAAGCATTTCACATTATCAACCAGTTGGTAAATAATTCGTTGGGCGATCCACAGCAATCGTTGAATGTCCCGCACTCTGCAGGCCTCGAAAGTCAGCAGCAACATGGACTCACCGTGCGACCGTCAAATCACATGTTCAAAGGTGATGGTCGCCTGCAACGGTAACCTCTCCCATGCATGGAAAAATAGATTCTAAAAGATACAGTATCAATAACAATAAAAGCCACACTAATACTGGGCTCGGAATCAAGAAACTATGTGGCTTAGAATTCGTCGATTGGAAGGAGTCCACTCAACTGTTGGCCCATTAGACTCTCGCGACGACTGAGCTGGACTCAGCTGGGTCCATTGATGGCCCAAGGCTGAAAGCTACATCATGCAGGAATCTGATGGTCAACGCCCGGAACAGCACGCCTTAAACGCAATGATGACTCCGCGTGGAAATGAGAAATTCCTGAAATAAGAATTTCCTGTGTAGATGATTGTGTCTAAATTATTGGGGTGGCAAAGTGCGATCTCACAACTTGCAACTACTAACCTTTGGATGTGGCTTTAATTACCTCTCTCTCACCAATATTTATAGACGTCGCTATTGTCATGCAATTTCTGGCGTGTCCACACCTTTTGAATTGGTGGTTTACCATGTTTCATCTCTCCGAGTGTGCCACGCAATTTGCCATGTTCACTCGATTTGAAGCGTGGTTTTCACATGATTTTCATCAGTTCCTGTTCCCTCCACAGAAGTCTGAATTCAAGTCTCGTAGTAGTAGTAATCTTGTGTCGGTCCACTGGTCCTGCCAGGAAATGCCACTGGGAGGAGCAGCATCGCTGCCGCTACAATGTGTTGGTTTCCGACTGGTCATGCTCTCCGATTCAAAAACGAAATCGGAAACTATGCACTAAGTACAGGTTTGCACGCTATATGCAAATCTACTGGCTCGGAGTGCATCTGGACAATTTCATCATCAATAAAACCATGGACAGGCATTGGCCGTCATTGCCATCATTTTACTTATTTTATCTTATTGTCATGACAGCTGCTGTTTCACTTGCGTTTCATTCCAAGGGATCACCCCTCACTCAAGCCCATTTTCCCATGAAACATCATGATTTCATGGGTTGGAAATCTGAAATCTGTGACTTCGACCCCGGTTGAAAGCAGCTGGCACAGCGATGGTCCTTCTGGAGCTTCGATACTGCGTCTCTTCCTGGGATGGCGATCACACATGTCAGGTAGCTTTAAGGGCGAGCCCGCAGCTATGAAAGGAACTACCCGTACCTGTGTTGAAACCATTGGTTCAAGATGTATGGCATACGGTCAATTTGTTATAATTTGTTCAAATCTTTTTGGTGCTTGGGTGTGGCTCCAGGTGGTTTCGACAGCAAACTCCTCAATATAGCCATGGTCCGAACAAACGGTGTCTCCAAGCTTTGGTCATCTCCCTGAGTCATGTTTGGTGGATCGACCAGGGGCAGATTACCGGAGGCTAGGTGCAACCGGGAGCCACTGTCGACCTGCAACTTGAGAAACAAACGGGGCTATAGTACCCCGGGATCTGCCTCCGAAACGATGGGTGCCATCACTTCTGGGGACCATGCCCACTGCCCAACAGATTTCTAGCAGTTTCTTGTTGATCCTATGGATGATGCCGCAATCGAACGCGCAAACAAGTGAAAAAAATGCACGTTTCCAGGACCTAACGACGACCTAACCACTGATTTCGCAAGCAGGTGGGGACAGATTGCGAAGATTTAGCCAATGGACCTGCCCGGAAATATCCAGAAAACCAGGTACCTGAGGCACCCATGACCATCCACAAACAAACAAGTACCCACCGCATCGCACCATCCGCCTTCGCCACCCCTTCGCCCAGGATCATGCGCATCGTCCAGGTAATCATCAAAATCCCAGGGGACGGATTCCCAGGGTTCATCGTCCATCGTGAAGTCCTTGGGCCAGCGATCACGAAGCATGGCGAGCCAAGTCAATTCATGTGGGCTTTTGGTGATTTTCAACTGGTTGTCGATCCTAAGACTGGATCTGTGATCCAGTTGAGCATGAGGATTTTAGGATCACTTCGCACTTCACAGCATCCCCACATGAACTGCTGGCAACAAAATTCTTTCGGCAGTTGGACTGGACAGAAAGACTTGCGGAGCCCAGGGACCGATTCGCGCAACTCTCAAAAATTGGTTGGTTGGGAGCCAGCAGCAACATTTGCATCAATTACAACCCCAAAGCTTTCGTTCATTTAATGTTGAAATGAAGACTTGCCAGTTCTAAGACTTTGGCGATTCTAAAGCTTCATTTCATCATTTAATGAGACTTGCCAGTGTGCCGGTGAAATGTTGAAGACATCGAGGAGATGTAGGAGATTCTAGTAGGAGATTGTCCCCCTAGCCATGCTGAGAAAAAGGATCACTCTGCAGATCTGCTTCATAAATTGCGGTGAATGATGGTTAATCCTTTACATTATATAGCCACTGCCTCAACAAGGTACCGCAAGTGGAAGCATAGTGTAACATAGGGTAATATAGATCATTAGCAAAGCCCAGAGCTCAAAGTAGTCATCCACGTCGTCATAGCGATCGTCCCAGTCATCGTACTCTTCCTTCATGAACCTGGGCAGGTTGAGCAGTGCCGGTGGGTGGGGGCCCCCAGCAATCATGGTTGGTTTCTAGGTATCCCGGTCGCATATGACAAGCACACTGGTATCAAGAACTCATGGAATTGCAATGGTCTCATTTCCCACATGCAAGGGACAACATCATGAGACAATTTGCGACCCTCTCATGGTTCATGAGTGGTTTCAATCAGCTATGCCAACATCAAATATCAAATGAAATTCTACGGATCAACGCTCCATGAACCTCCAACACCACGTTAGGGGGCTTTATTATGTGAACCCATCATGCATCCCCCGTGAACCAACCAGTTTCACCTTTAGAAGCACCTGCGCTGGTGCCACATTGGACCATGGTTGAGCCATGGAAAGATAAGTCAGAATGGCCAATCACCCCAGCACGGTAAATCGTACGTCGCGAAATTCTGGGCAAATTTCCAAATATACACCAGAAACACACCATTTCCATCCATTTCCTGCATGTCACGTGCCAATTTGGTTGCAGCATTGCATCTGCCATGGGTGATATTGTCTGGTGAAACTTTGGATGGTTGGGTCCGGCACCTGATCGGTGGCCCAGCTGATTCACTCTGGGCATCCCAGCCTGCTTCAGTGCAACAAGCAAACCACAGCAACGTTGAGTATGGGTGGGTATAGCTGACACCTGAAACTGAAAGCAAACCATAGGAAAGTTGACACCCGAAACTGAAAGAATTCTAGTCTTTGAGGCGCCCCATGATTTTCCACAATGATTTCATGAGTAAAGCTGGTGATCTAATTAATGATCAATAATGACAATGATTAGATGATTGCTTAAATGCCAGTACGAATTTTAATTCACCTATAATTTATAGCCTATAATGGTCTTAACTGCGATTAGACATGGTTGAAAACTGCAAACTATTCATTGAGTTCATCACGCACCATTTATTGGCCATTGCTACCACCAACGGGCCACTTGTCGTCCATCATCAGCCATCATGACAAACCAAGCAACACTGGTTGGTGATTATACCTCCTATGAAACAAATGCCTGTCAACCAACCTTTTACCTTTTACCTTTAGCGAGGGTCCAACTGCCGACTAAATTCAGCTGGGAAAATTTAACCAAAATGTTAGAAACCACCGGCCAGAACATCAACCATCCATGGCTACCTGACTACCCATGATTCATCCGCCACAGCCATCAGGCCAATCCCTCGCCCGCCCAGGAACTCCCGGACGAAGTCCTGGTCTCCAGCGCCATAGAACTCTCGCTCCGCGCGTGATCGGGGCCTGTCTGACGCGCCGGTGATGCAATGACCAATGGCGACGAATCACCAATGAGTTCGACCCATCAGAACTGCCACGAAAAGGAGCCCTGCAACAGATCCTGTAACCATGATAAGGTGGCATGAAAGGTGGGCATAACAGTTCCCATAAGGTGGGTATAACCCGGGTATAACTGGGATATATTGGCTATGGTCAGCCATGCTTGGATACGCCACTGGGATTACAACCATGGTTGACCGCATAGGATAGCTGAACTAACACCTGTATCCATGGCTGGCAACCAGTTGCTGAGGGGGATGCACATCCAACTATCATATCTACTACCATTATGATTCATCATGAATCATCAGGAACCAGCCTATGATCAACCATAGCTTTTGATCCTCCGGTTTTGGGTATGATTACGGACCATTTTCGTTTGCATTGAGCAAAAGCAAGCAAACTGAAACACACATTCTCAACCCCTGATGTCAACAATCATGACCCAGTACCACCACAAAAACAATCAAAACCGTCATTAGCCATGATTGAGCGTCAATATTCCATGCCGAACCATCACCAACCATCATAAACTTAACATACTACAATGTAACTATAACATACCAATGTATTATCATCCCATCATTCGCATTCATTAGCCATCAATATAATTGTTTAAAAAAAAATATATATATATATATTATTGATCTATTTAAATTTATTATATATATATATATATCAACCATATGCCATCATAAGCCATGATCAACCATCATCCGGTGCCGCCACCCCTCCACCGTGCCGGCTGCGCCTCTGCTCGGCTTGGGCGGCGCGGCGGCCGCGACTGGGGCGCCACCTGAAAGGTGCCGGTGGGAAACGGCGACGCCGGTGGTTTCATCAGTTGATTGATGGGTAAACTGGTTGGTGGTTTCAACCCCTATGAAAAGTCTTAGTCAACCAAGCAGTGATTACTAGGGAAAATAAAAAATGTTTGAAACCACCAACCAGGTAAATGTTAGGAAATGGATGGGATTCACTGAGGATGTCGTAGCATTTACCCTTGAAAAATCATCTATGGATGTAAATGCATGGTGATTTACCATCAATCAACTCACGAATCAGATTGTATAACACTATTGATGGTTGACCAGTAGTGATTGATACATGAAATGATGGTTAAGTACTGACTGATTGATAGTATCCAACGATGGTTAATAAATGGCCAAACGTTGTTAAATGATGGTTGGGTACTCGTGACTAGTGATTGATATTGGAAATGACTGATGGTGAATGATTGAATAATGGTGAATAAGGGTTACTGACTGACTGATGATGGTTAGTGACCGCTGTAATCTGTTGGTTTATGATGGTGAACGAGTTGGCTAACGATGCCCAAAACTTTGAACATCGCTGATGAAAGTTCGAGAATGCTCCAAGATAAGTAAGGAGCTGATTGATGATGTAACTACTTCCCTCGTGATGGGCAATATGTAGGTTGCTACGTTAGGGACGTCAACAAAAGACAACAAGCTACAATGAGCGATGTACAAGTGAAGATGAAGATCAAGCACGATCTACCCCTAAAGTCCGGTTCAGTTGAAATCAGTACAGAGGCTTGGCACCAACAGTTGAACGACGAAAAAGATTGCCGCCAGCTGGCGAGTTCATGGCCTGTTCCTGCCTTCACTAACCAAGATCTCGCAAACAGCTTGAAACATCTCCATCTTTGACCATGTCATGGGGGTTGTGAAGCCGCACCCCCCCAACAAATAGCTGAAGGACCACTGCAGGGCTGAAGCTGACCCCCACCATCCCCCAACCAGTCATCCTTGGGCTGCGGCCCACCCCCACCTCACGAAGCACGTTTTGTACATCGTGTTGCCTCAAGCCCAGGGATCGCAGTCGTTGCACCTGGGTGGCGTGGCGGAGGTGCCAATGATGCATGGCATGGCTTGGCCCTATGAGGGTGCCGATGATGCAGGGTAAAAAATATATAAAACCAGAATTCTAAGATTTACATCATTTCATCATAATTATCATAACAACATCATAAAACCATCATCATTCATCCACCTCATCCATTCATCACATCATTTCACCATAAAATCATCACTACCAATCATCATATTAACCTTATTCATTTCTAAGGAATAAATTATTCCTAGAAATATTTTATTCCTAAAATCAATAAGGCTAATTATTATTAACCCTTATTCATTTCATCATATTTACCAATAATTTTTATTCCCAGAATTAATATCAACATTTCTTTAATTATAATTCATACTATTCCTAGAAATATTTATTTTATTATGTAAAATTATTATCATTGAAATTATGGTAAAATTAAATCATAAATCTAATAAATAATATTTTATTAGAATTATGGTAATTATGTTTCTTCCAGTTTTAATTTATCCCAATGAAATTTAATTAGGTTTAATCTATGTATAAGTTGTTGTTTATCATATTGAATTTTATTTTGTTTGTTCTTTTCATAGTTGTATTCTACAACTTTATGTAAAATAAAAAAGTTAATTATAAGCACCATTTTAGGTATGCGTTTATCTTTAAATTGTTCTTTGTTTTCTGGAAATTTCATTTTCAAACCACATAACGTTATTACATCATTATCATCAAGGTTATCATATGCTAACTTGACAATTTCTTTCCAATAAAATTTGGATACATTACTTTCTTCAAATCCTAAATCAACTACTGATTTTTGGATTTTTGTAATTTCTTGTGTTGTAGGGAATGGATTTGTTTTTACAAAAGCTTTTATCATAATACTATTTATATCTAATATATCTTTAAGTATATTTTCACAGAATTACACTTAAAGATATAATAACATTAAAATATATAGAATATATATGAAGAAAATCATAGACTATTTATTGGAAACAAATTTAGCAGAAATACCTAAAAGAGGCAGAAAGGATTTGAAACAAATCATTATTAACGACCAAAGATTTAGATACAATAAGGATAAACCATTGTCTAAAAGACTTCAGAAAAAATTAACATCAGTCAAAAACACCAATCAATACAGAAGCTACGCACACAACAAATTATCACTAAACATTGGTATGAAAAAAGCATTAACTAAATATGCTATCAAAAACAAATTTAGAGTTGAAAACGGCCAATCTGCTTTTAAAAGATATGCTAACAATCTTAAACTAATCAATAAACATTTTCAAGGAGAGCAAGGTTTATCAATGATAGTTTATCAAAAATCAGTATTACAAAATTTCTTGAGAGAAAACAGAAATATGAAATTAAATATCAGAACTGAAGCAATTTTTTCCAAACCACAACATCTTGATGGAGGGGATTGGGATGAATTTGAAGACAGTGAGATTTTATACAAACTACCTTCAACAAGATATAATATTCATAATGAAGATGATTTGACACAAGCAATTGAAAGCAGTGTAAAAGAAATACTTTTACAAATTGAAAAGCTTGAAGCTACAAAATCAAATTTGAAATTTAAAAAGGTTCTTTCAATCACAATTCATTATGACAAATATGACCCAACTAGAGCTGGTAGATACATTGATTTACCAAGATTTATTAAACTCAAAAAAGCCTGTGTAAATATCAAGAATGAAGACAACAAATGTTTAAAATATTGTATCCAATCTATAGTATATGATAAAATTAATAATCACCATCCTGAAGCAATGTTCCATTACAAAAATTTAAATGATGATATCATCAACTGGGATGGTATTAACTTTCCTGCTGGTAATAGAGACATTGACAGATTAGAAGCAAACAGCAATGGTTTAATTTCAGTTAATGTTTATGAACCTGATGATTTACTCAATGAAGAAAAGGTTATCAGAAAAAGAACTACCAAAGTTAGAGATGCTAAATATCACATTGATTTGTTAAAGTTTTTTGATAAAAATGATAATTACCATTTTGCAATAGTAAAGAATATTAGTAGGTTACTAAGTAGTCAAGCAAATAATGACAACAACCCAAAACATTTTTGTAGATATTGCTGTCACCCATTCACAACTGAAAGGGGTTTGAATAAACATTACTCAGTTGGTTGTAAATCTTTTGAAGGCCAAAATTTTAAATTACCTGATAAGGGCTCATTCATTGAATTTCAAAAATACAATACTAAATTAGAATGCCCTTTTGTTATCTATGGTGATTTTGAATGTTTAACTGTCAATACAAATGAAGGCATTAAAGGCTGTTATCAAGAACATAAGCCCTGTGGTTATATGATTAATGTTGTTAATAGGATTGACAAAACATCTCAACCATATCTCTATAGAGGTGAGGATTGTATGGAAAAGTTTGTGGAACAATTGTCTGAAATAAAAACTGATATTTTCAATAAGATAAATGTTAATAAACCAATGGAAATAACTGAAGAGCAAGAAATGGAATTTAGAAAAGCAAAACGTTGCTCTATTTGCAATAAGCATTTTAAACCTGATGATGAAAAAGTCCGCGACCATTGTCATTTCACAGGTAAATACAGAGGCGCGGCACACAACAAGTGTAATTTAGATTATTCATTTAAGTTTTTCAAAATCCCTATTTTCTTTCACAATCTTAAAAATTATGACGGACATTTGATTATCAAACGGGCTAATGAACTCAATAAAGAACTAAATGAAAACAAAAAGATAGATGTTATTATTCAAAACAGTGAGAAGTTTATTACCTTTTCATTTGGTTCATTACAGTTTAAGGACAGTCTGAGTTTTTTGAGTTCATCCTTAGATAGATTAGTTGGTTTAACTAAATATGAAAACTATGATGACTTCGTTAAAAAGAGAGTAGAAATCCCCACTAAAAATAAAGATTGGCAAAGTAAATTTAGATATACTAAATCTAATCCTTACATAAAAAATGAAGTTGATTTGGATAAATTAACTGATAAGGGTGTTTATCCATATGACTATATGAATTCATTTGATAAATTTAATGAGACTAAACTACCAGAACAAAAGCATTTCCGCAGTCATCTTTATGAAAAAGATGCTACTGATGAAGAATACAACAGAGCTCAAGATGTATATAAACATTTCAATATCAAAAACCTTGGTGAATATCACGATTTGTATTTGATGACTGATGTTTATTTACTGACTGATGTTTTTGAAAACTTTAGGGATATGTGTTTAAATTATTATGGTTTAGACCCTGCATATTATGTAACCTTACCTAATTACAGTTGGAATGTCTTTTTGTATATGACCGGTGTAAGATTGGAACAAATTCATAACAGAGATATGTATGAGATGATTGAAAATGGTTTAAGAGGAGGTATGACACAATGTTCTTACAAAAAAGTAGAAGCAAACAACAAATATATGAAAGAACAATATGATGAAACCAAACCATCTTCATTCATAAGTTATTTAGATGCTAATAATCTTTATGGACTTGCTATGTGTAAAAAATTACCTTATGATAATTTTCAATGGCACTACACTCAGATTACTGAAAAGAAGGTTATGAAATACACTGATGAAGATGAAGTAGGATACATTTTAGAAGTTGATTTAGAATACCCTAAAGAAATACACGATTTACATAAAGATTACCCAATGGCACCTGAAATTATGAATATAAATGAAGATATGCTATCATCAGTTCAAAAAGAAATTCATAAATATTACTATAAAAAAGAAGCAGGTAATGAAAAAACTAACAAGTTGGTATTGAATGTAATGGATAAAAAGAAGTATGTATTACATATATCTGCCTTAAAGTTTTATTTACAGCACGGTTTGAAATTGAAAAAAGTCCATAGAGCTATAAGTTTCAAGCAGTCAAACTTTTTAAAACCATTCATTGAATTCAACACTGAAAAAAGAAAACAAGCTAAGAATGATTTTGAAAAAGATTTATTTAAGTTAATGAATAATAGTGTGTATGGTAAAACAATGGAGAATGTTAGAAACCATTTAGACTATGAACTGGTGAATACTCCTGAGCGCTTTCAAAAATGTGTCAATAATCCAACTTACAGACATAGACATATCATTAATGAAAATTTGGTAGGTGTTGAAAAAGATTTTGCTACAGTAAAGTTAGACAAACCTATTTATATGGGAATGTCAATTTTAGATTATTCAAAAATACATATGTATTCATTTTACTATGATGTTTTGAAACCTAAATATAATGATAATATTAAACTTGTTTATACCGATACTGATAGTTATGTTATTAAAGTTGATACTGATGATTTATATAAAGATTTTAAAGAAATTAATGATTATATGGATTTTAGTGATTATAATGTAGAACATCCAAACTATGACAAAACAAATAAGAAGGTGCTTGGGAAATTTAAGGATGAGACCAATTCAAAAATCATCACTCATTTCATAGGTTTAAAACCTAAATCTTATTGTTACAAAATCTATGGTGAAAAGAAGGAACATAAAAAAAGTAAAGGCATAGTAAAACATAAAGTTGATAATCAGTTAAATTATCAAAAGTATGTTGAAACACTAAACAGAAAGTTAATAGAACCAATTGAATTCAATAGTATTAGAAGTAAAACTCATCAAATTTATAGCATTACTCAAACTAAATATGCTTTAAGTAATTATGATAATAAAAGGTATTGGTTAAGTGACAGTGAGAGCTTACCTTATGGGCACTATGCTATAAAAGATACTTAAAGATAAAATTACTTATATTAGTATTAGATTATGGATAATAAAGAAGTCTTTAACAGTTTGCTTTATTGTATGTGCTATCCTGAAGATGACTTGACTTTAGCTCAGAATATTTTGAAAGAAACCCTGTGTGAAATATTTGAATTTTATCAAAACTCTAACAAAACAATGACAAAACTATTTGAAACCAGATACGCTTGGGATGTTTCTGCTGAAATTATTTTACTTCAAAATATGTTTCTTGATGAAGACCGTATTGAAGAAAAGGTAAGAATGAAAGATAAAGAAAAATATAAAAGTATTTTGTTATGGTTGATGGATAATACTAACGCTAATGAAAATGATTTTAATGGTATGGTAGGTAGAGCAGTTGGTTTATTTGGTTCAGTGCTTGGCTGTATCAAAACTAAAAAGTTAAAAACTGGGGGTTACAAACATAATATTATGTGTAATGAATGGGAAGCAGAATACTAACCATCTACTAACAATAACTCGTGACGGTTAAACCTTTTGCTTTTACCATCTAGTTTATAATACTTATTATTCATCATATCTCTCCTAACCATTACAACTTTATACTTGCTGTCACTCCATTGAGAGCGGGTTTCTTTTCTTGATACATAGTTACCACTACCTTTATCAAATATCTTAACATAATCCCCTTCGCTTATATTAGGATATTTTCTGTTATGTTTTTCTTTCATTATTTGATTTGACCTTACTTTGATTGCGTTATCCAGTTTATGTGCTTCATTAGGACTTGAGCCAGTGGTTGAATGTGTTTGACTGTTATATTTAGCTAATGAAGGTTTTAATACTTCAACCCAAGTTTTATTTTTATAATGTCTTAACCTATCACCAATCATCTTTTTAATAGTTCTCACCATTCTCTCCGCCTGATTTGCGTGAGTTCTTGTTATGATATGTTCTATACCTTCTCCTTTGAAAAAGTCTTGCATCTTTTTAGAGTTTAAAGCTCCTTCATTATCGGTGTAAATTGAAAGAGGCTGACCTAACACTTTGAAACATTCCATAACTCCTTTATAAACATCATCACCATCTTTATTTTCAATAGGGACTATATGACATTTTTTACTAAAAATATCTATACATAACAAACCGTATCTCAATTGATTTTTAATTTCATTTCCAACATCCTTCAATAAACTCCTTACATCCATTAAGTCAATTTGAAATTCATATTTTGGAAATGGTGCAGTGTATGAATTGTAGTTTTTATAATTGCGTGTTTGCTTGTTTGGTTGAGACCTTAACCATTTTGAAACAAAATCTAATGTCATTCCGGCATCAACTTTTTTAGATTTTTCATATAAATCCCTTGCTGAACCAAAACCGTCTTCAACATCATAATAGATTTTTTCTAGTATTTTTTGTTTTTCTTGACTACTCATTACAATAATTCATATAATATTTTTAAAAATATTATATGAATTATTGTAATGAGTAGTCAAGAAAAACAAAAAATACTAGAAAAAATCTATTATGATGTTGAAGACGGTTTTGGTTCAGCAAGGGATTTATATGAAAAATCTAAAAAAGTTGATGCCGGAATGACATTAGATTTTGTTTCAAAATGGTTAAGGTCTCAACCAAACAAGCAAACACGAAATTATAAAAACTACAATTCATACACAGCACCATTTCCAAAATATGAATTTCAAATTGACTTAATGGATGTAAGGAGTTTATTGAAGGATGTTGGAAATGAAATTAAA
>VSDK01020141.1:672598-685207 GCA_009767595.1 Symbiodinium kawagutii | reverse complement strand
TGCATGCATGCATGCATGCATCCATCCATCCATCCATCCATCCATCCCATACATACATAGATGCATGCATCCATCCATACGTACATACACACATACATACATCCATACGTACATACATACATCCATGCATACATACATACATACATCCATGAATTCATACATACATACATACGTACATATATACATGCACATGCACATGCACATGCACATGCACATGCACATGCACATGCACATGCACAAACACACACATTAATACATGCACACAGACACAGACACACACACACATATATGTGCACACACATACACGCACGTATATGTGCATCATGCATTTGTATTTACAAGAGCAACTGCACAAATGCACAGGCCTCGGGATTCCCATCCCGCCATAGGTGGCGTTTCGTACCTGTGATCCGCGTTTCATCCATGGATGGCTTTCCACCAGCGTGCTCCTTGAGGGTCATGAGAATTCCAAGAACTGCCAGTGCTTGGGTCATCGCAACCCACTGTTTGAAGTCGCCGCCGATAGTTCGAACAAAATCCATTTTATAGATCTGCGAGTGATCATTTAGCTTTAGAAATCAACTTACCATTCAAGAATGCACATATCTAGCAGGAGTTCTTGTCACTCTGCCGAAATTGACGGGTCTTTGTGCCCCCCAGTTTGCAGGTAAACCATGCTTGATTGTTTGATGAGTTCCATGTTACACCACCGGCCAGTTTGGAGAAGATTTTACTAACTAGATCTAAGTAGTATAATATTACTTGCTTAATTTGTCATGGCATGAATTTGAACACTGTCATCTGAAAAATGTTCGTTCCCAGCCGTCGTCGTGGGGTCAACGCATCATGGGAATGCTTCAATGGGTCGTGGTTCGGCAGCGCGGCCGCTTCAGGATGAGTACAAGACCCTTGGTGAACAAGCTGTGGACATCAATGGCGCCATGCAGTACACCCTGGAGGACTTCTCCTTGGGGGCCAAGTTCCTTGGCTGCGGGTGATTTTCGCTGCTGCACCTGAGCTCCCCTCGTGTAGCCTTGGAGATGGTTGGTTACACCCCGGTGGAGTTGGGGTTCGGGCGACGGCTATGGGTTTAGATCACTGAACACATGTGATGTATATAAGTGATCAAAACCCATAGCACTTGTGATGATCAAATATGTGCTATCAAATTGTGGAGTGTAAGTGATAGCACAGATTTGACCAGCCTACGAACGACCGTTGGACCCACATGTTGCGTTTCAACGTCCAGGCAAACCCTTTGGAAGCCTTGACAAAGAACTACAGTCTTTCCATAATGCGAACGCTGATGCTCGCACTTGGCTAAGTTTTTCCAAGCTAGCAGTACCTGCTGTGGAGGACCAAACTGTGCCCCAAACGCTGGCACTGGTGCACTGTGCGCCACCTTGGGGGTCAAGTCCTTGAACAGTGCCCTGTGTGTGCATCCATCCATTGATACCATGCATTTGCACGTGGATTCATGCAGAACTACATCCATGCAGACGTGACAAGCAGGCATACGCACTGGCACACATGTTTCGATGCGAAGGATCTTTGTACCCGGCCCTGGGGGAACCAACATGAGAGTCACATCGCGCAGAGGTAGGTGACTTGTGCCGCCTCAGAGGTTTTGGCGCTTCGGTGCAGTCAAAAAACATTGGAACATACAGGAACATGTTCATCCTCGGAACCTCTTGAAAGGGAACATGCTGGGGATCACAACAAGTCGCGACTCCCGATTCTTCAGAGAATTTTGGTGTGGAATCCAATGGGGCCCCGGCTTCCCAAGGTTGACTGAAGAGGAAGCCGCTCCCATCATCCAGGGTGCAGCAGAGGCAGTGAACTGCCTGGATGCTAAAGCGCCTGGGACGAGCAGCAGTGGGGTGGGGCCGACTTGTCGAAGCTGGCCATGAACACCGGAAATCGGAGTCCTTTTGCTGACCGGCTTGCAGCATCCGTTGATGTACAGGTTGGGATCATTGGGATCCGAAGAGCGGAATCGAATGCGACAAACCCGTGAGGGCTATGGAAGACCCCAGCGGAAGACCCATCCAACCAGGTGTTGCCAGCTGGTTGGGGGGGAAGGGTGGCTCGTGGTTACCATTTCCAGTTTCATGGGAACCCAACGGTCCACTGCCAGGTGTTCCGAGGAATCTGTGGGGGCGGCGGTGGTGGTTGTCGTGGTTCGTATGTTGTGGGATTAACCCCATGGGCGATTGATGCGCAAGCAGATGAGCATCTGATGCCGATTGAGCAGCCGTCCACGCAACCTGAGGAACGCCCAATTAACATTGCTGGTTGAGAGGTAGTGCAGCCAATCATTGATGAATAGGGATTAATTATTGACGAATAGGGACAACCCAGGATGTGGAAATGAGCTAGCTATGAACCCATCACCAACTCAAAACCCACAGCTTGAGATTTGGCTCTGAAAATGGCTCATTGGGAAAGCTCCTGTGCAAGCCAAGTGGTGATAGTGCTGGTTGGCTCGGCTTGAGCATTCGCCTGCAAACATAGACCCCTACCAAAAGGGCATCCCAATCAGAACTGATCTTCCAATCTCTGGGAGGATCCATGTCAGTTTCCAGGAGTGTCATGCTGTCATGGTTAAGAATTGTGTCGGTTCCTGTTGAGTACGGTCGTTGAAACACTTTTCAATCTCTTTGCATTCTGTGCTGATTCCATTTCCGGACAGCTCGTTTCCCAAAGGGCTCTACCTTGAGATTGCTTTGGGTAGCAAAGGAGTGGCCCGCCCCCCCTTATCCCTAGTGTGCCAGGCTTCCCCCCTCCCCCCCACAACAAAAGCAGGCAGATGGATATGCTGGAAGGTGTGCTTTGGCCATGCCGATGATGCGTAAATGATGACGCATGACTGATGGCTGATGACTGACCGATGGCGATGATGAGAATGACAAAGGTCTTTCCTCCTCGTCTCCCATCCCAAAGCGGACTGAGCTGAAAAAACCATCTGACATTCATCCTGGCTGTGCTACCTTTCGTGCCCCCTCTTCTCAAGTCCGTTTATGGCTTCATTGCATTGGATTGGATGGCTCCTGAACGAATGTTGCCTCATTTCACCAGGTTGGAAACCTGAACGTGTCATCTCCATTCTCCGGTTGATTTTTCGAAATCCGATGATTCATGACTTTCATCCATACCACCCCCAGCAAGAACCGCATACTTTCACGCCCCAAGCATCCTCAAGCAGCTCAAATCAACAGCCGCGCACCTGAGTGCTCAGGCGATTACGGAAGTGAAAACTCTGAAGTTTCCGCCTGATGGTATCAAGCTCGTTGTGACCTGGCAGTGCAGAGTAGCAGGGACTCTAGCAGAAGCTCTGGCTGGTGGTTGGTTGCTCTTTGGTTGGGTGGTTGGTTAGTCGGTTGGTTGGTTTTGGTTGCTTGGTTGTGGTCCTTGAGGCGTTTGGCATATACTATGCTAGAAGTGTCCATCTGACTAAGTTGAATGCCTCCCGCCTGTGGTAGGACGGAGCTCCTGGTGGTAAACAAATGTCAGCGGTCAACGTGGAAAAACGTACTTGACACATCCTGAGCTGGGTCATTCTACTTTTTAGGGATAAGTTCAGCTACCTTATAGGGCTTATAACCATCGTTATAACCCCACCTGCACATCCAAGTAGCACGATGATGACCGCATGAAGGACCAAGTGTAGACGTTTCTCTCGTTTCTCCTTTCAACATTTTGATTTCCTGACCATCCAGCGGTGGATGGCCGCATGGCTTGCCAAAGGGTGGATGGTTGTCGATCGGTGATAGCTGGTGCGCCATTTATCGAATTATGTGAACCGGTTCCTAGACCTTCGCCGCTTTAAATGATCCTTCATTTTTTGGGGTCTGCTTTAAATTCATCATATATACATATATATATATATATATATGTATTTTTTTGGTCTATCAAAGAGTCCAGGTTCCACGGAGTCAAGGTTTTTGAATGATCTTGCTTTGAACGGAGAATGGAGTCTATTGGTTCGATTCGGACTTTTACCGTAAATATTTGGGAGCTTTGGCTAAATTTTTGGTAAAAGTCCGTAGAACCAGTATTTAGATGTATTTAGCTTTGGTTAAATCATAGCTTTGGGAGCCCAAAGTACTAGTATGGCAAAATTTATGCTCAAAGTCGGTAGAACCAGTATTTAGGTAAAAGCAATAATAGCTTAGAACATGTATATGGGTTTCAGTAAATAACCATATGTATGGTTATATCATAGCTTTGGTATATGGGAGCCTTCCATGCCTTGTTGCCAAAGCTTCTGGGCTCTCGGCCTTCCCGGGTGCCGGCGCGGAGGTGACGGCCGTGGCGGTGTTGCTGGGCACCGAACGGAGTAATTGGGACGAGGTGAGGAAGACCCTGGCGGACAAGGCGGGGGGCTGGGCGGTGCCATGGCTGGTTGGTGTGTCTTTTTTCCCCCTTTTTTTCGGGGATTACTGCTATAACCCAGGATTTATAAACCCGATTCATGCTCACCCGGGATGAATAAGCCCTTGGTAGATGATGAAAGCCGGATACCCAAAAGCCTGGCTGTCGCATTAAAATGGTAACCCCCCCAATCAATCAACCAAAGGTTTATTGAACCTGGGTAAACATTGGAGTGGTTAGTGGGTCCAATGGGTGGATGGCTCGGTCGGTGGGTCCTGGGTGGCTGTTGCCAGCACATTCCCATGACGCCTGTCTCGTGACCCATCTCACTGACAGGGGATGAAATACAACAGATCAAAAAACATTGACATCCAGGGAGCCATCCAAAGCCAGGGATCCTTATCCTTACACTGGTAGCAGCTTGGAGCTCAAGTGTTCCCGTGCAACGACTGCTTAGATACCAGGGACATGCATGGACATGTGCCACAGCGTGGCATGTTATCAGAATGGTTGGGTGAACGGTCCATGAAATGGTTCCCCTGATGATTGGTTTTCCAAGTCCCTATGTAGCGCTTTCCGTTGTCGCTATGCAGCAGGGTACCATGGCTAGCGTTGCGACGTTGACGTGGCTTGCCAGCGTTCAGACGCTGCCAGGATTTCCTGAAGAACCTCGTGTCATTTGAAGTCGACAAAGTGTCCTTGAAAACCCTGGTGGAGCTCCGATGGTGGCTCACCTGAAGTGTGGCCTTGAAATCTGGGCGATGGAGATTGATGGAGATTGTAGATGGTGCAAATCAGCGGGTGCCAAGGCTGTTCAACAACCCGGCTTTTCGGCTGCTTGGTGCTAGACCCAGAAGTCTTTCCTCAACTAAAAGTGTCGAGATGCAACTGAAACTGGCAGGAGAACCCTGCAAACGGAACTCCACTTCCTTAGCTCGCTTCAAACACGCTCACTCCCAGTCCGTTGCGGTGATTAACAGCTGGATCTCCCACTATATACTTGATAACCATTCAGATTACCTCCCTTTCTATGAAGTTACATATGTTATAACGGTTATCAATTGTCATCTTCATCAAGTAAGATGACGTAATGGTTATTAAGATGACCCAATCAATGGTTTTCATGACCGTCATTGCTTTTTATCAGCCTCTATTATAAGCTGTCGTGAAAATTATGGCAGTCCTTAACCCTGATTTAACAGCCATTAATCTCCATTAGTTGGTGTTGGTTGCCATTGGTTTCTAGCCACCATTGCATGTGATTCCATTTCCCGTGGTTATGGTTGTGATTATAAGAGCTATGACGACGGCGAATGTGCTGATCATGATGATGACGACGACGTTGTGTCAGCCGACGATGTTCGTGACCATCATCCGCATCCGAAGTTCGACCAATACTTGGCCGTGCAGCCGGGGTTACTTCCCTGGGATATAACCATGCTTATGGACCCTATAAGGTCGCTGAACAAACCCCTAGAACCATGGTGAGCGTTGGGGATGCACATCCAGCCGTGATGCTTCATGAGGATTGCTTTTCCGATCTGCAGGTACTTGAACCATCCAAACTTCGACAAGGAGCGCAGACACGGACCCTGCAGCTACGGTTTGTCGAAAGCTACCCTGTTGTTTAGATCTGAATCCAAGTTGTAGTCTATTCATGTCTAATCTCTAAGCTCTCTATCCATAGGTTTGCCTGGAAATGGCTCAGCCGTGGTATCAACCCTGGTTCCAATGCCCCTGAAAACGATCGAAAAACCAAGCGTAGAACCCCATCCAATGCTGGCTGGTTGTTTGGAGGGAACTGCTTGGAGCTAGGGATATTCCTTAAAAGGGCCTTGAATGAAAGGCGAGCCTGCTGGAGCTACCAGGAGTTGCTGCATGGAGCCATTGGTAGTGGCATTTCTCTCCCGAGATTAATTTGGATAGTAATGATGTATGACACTCGTTAGCATTATATATATATATGTGTAAATAACCATTTACTACCAATCAATTAGCATTCACTACTGTAACCATTTAAGCATTGGCCACATCATATTCTTATGCTATCATCATGTCATAGCTAATCGCTTGCATTGGCCATATGATATTGTATAATGTACATCCAGTATCAACTTTAACCATCAACCGATCATGAACCCCTATTGTGAACCATCGGTCGCTAACCATTGGTTGGTAATCAATTTTAGTTTTGCATCAAACTGGCATAGTTAATCATAGTCAATCAATATGACTCATTATTGATAAGGGACTAATTTGATCGATCACAACGAATCATTATTAATCAAAACTAATCATAAACAATCATGATTGATCATTTGATACCCGCATACAATCACAACGGCTCCGTAGTAATGATCGCGTTGGCTTTTAGCTTCTATCGGTATGAACTCTTGGAGATCTGAATAAACCATCATAAACCATTGTATTAACCATTGGTAACCATCATTAACCAGCATTAACCATTAACCATTAACCACTAAACATTTAAACTCTTCGAGATTATGATCCATGGTATGAACTCATTAGCCAGCAGCCCATGGATCTCAAAGCACTACAGATTGGTATCATGTAAATGTTCGATTTGTTCAAGTCGACATGGTCCCCCAGTCGTCACTGTTGTGCTTGGCAGCTGTTCGTGCTGGTTGTGAGCTTGGATGGTTAGCAGGGACCTTTATTGATGACCCCATATTTGTCCATCACTGTCCATGATTGGTTGCCTGGAAACTTCTAGATTCTAGCAGGTCATGATCTCTGTGGGTCATCAAGTGGCAGTGTGAGTCGACACTGTTTGAACCGAACCGACTGCTACAGAATGTGCATTGGAAGTCCGTGGTTTCGGATTATCCAGTGGCTTCATTGGTTTTGCGTGGTTAGCTTCCAAAGAATCCTGTTGGTATATATATATATATATGTGTGTGTATAGATCCATTTGTTCAGAAACCACCCTTTGTTTGATGGTGAATCACCAGCTTTTCATGCTTAATGAGTTAAAACTACGAGTAGTTCATTGCAGCATGGATCTCCTACTCTTTGGGTTAGTTTGGTCCCAACTGGCGTGCGTTCACAGTTTCTCCTGGAACGCGAAGGAGAAACTGCGCAAGTCATCCTTGGCTGCTACCTGACTCTTGGCTGGCAACTGCTGGAGCAGCGAGGTGGAAAAATGGCCAATGGGTATAGCAAATGGTGACAGCCAGAAACACGATATTCTGCATCTTTCTCAAGTTGGGCCCGTAAAATCACCCACCGATCATCTGCAACAGACTATTTGTGGATGATGTTTGGGGTTGGGCCCGCCTATTTTTGAGAAACGCCCATGTCAACAACAGCAACCAGTTAGATGATTCTTAGATGACCATTGGTAAGCCAACCTGGCACGGTAGCTACAGTGCCCAACGGCTACTGCTGCTACCAGGAGTTGGTGGCCATGATGGTAATTCTTACGGGAGGGGCAAGGGTCAGCCGCAGGGGCTGGGTCACAAGCTTTGCAAGATGGTGTGCCAGTGCGAAGGATGGCAGCCATTTGTCAGGTAGGATTTCTACAGGCAATGAATCAATAAATGCATCAATAAATAAGTAAACAAATCTATTTGGCAGCTTAGCATGTCAATTGTATCCAACATCCATTGGCAAAATTTTGATACCTCCAATACATCTCATGCCAAATCAAGAAGCACGTGTGCTTTTCTACCTCAAACATACCAGCAAAGCAAATTTGTTGATGCCAAGAAGCAAATTTGTCAGCAAGTAGTAGTTTATTTCTATTTGCTAAACCATCATTATTGATCAAAGACATTGATGCCAACCATTATTGATATATACATTGATGAAACTAGTAGATTTTTGATAAAACGATTATTGATTAATATTTTTTGATAAAAATAAGTAGTCATATTGTATGAAATATATTAATCAATAAATGGTATCATCATGCTAAAGACCCTAAAAATCAATATTAGTCATTATTGATCCCTGAATCATTATTGAATATCAACCATCATCAATTATTGTTGTAATATCATCATGATGGTTGTTTTTCCCTGAGTCCTTATTAAAAAACAAGCATCATCATAAATATCAATTAGTCTTTCTGATAAAAAATCACCATTAAAACAATTGTTGATTACTATTGTTTGATATTTAAGACTTTATTAAAAACAACAAGCATCATGATGGTGCCCTGGCAAAAAATATCATCATGAATCCCGGTTGATTGGGTGCCTATGAAATGCTTGACCTTTATCCCTATGAAATGCTGTTTCCGTACCCATTCTATAGTGAGGACTGTTTGCAAAGTTGCAAGGTACCTAGAAATGAGGTCTCTATATTTTGATGTCCTCTTTGTTTTGCAACATCTTCGGGTGGATACAGTTGAGATGTACTGGGCTTTTTATAGTGTGCAAGTTGCTGGGTGATGCTGCGCGATGGTCGCACACCAATGTATTCTTGCTCATGGGTGCTGAGCATTTTATAGAGGATAAAATGTTAAGGTAAAGCCTGGATGCGCCTGTTTCATTATCTGTTATTAAGCATGGTCCACCTGGGGATTTGGCGACAGGAGGAGGGGTACAGGTCATGGGCCCCAGAGGAGGGGTTAGTACATGTGTGTGAGAAAAAATGTCTGGTAGACTCATTGGGGCGGTGAAGATCCTGGACTTTGGGGGCCGTCTTGGGACCGAGAAACCCTTGGAAAAGTTTAGGACATGGTGGAAAAATGTTGGGGAAACAAATAGGTTTGTAGATACTCCTTGCTTGCTGGCCTATAGATGCTCTTCTTTACCCTCTACCATTTTTTTCGGGGGGCAGTTTTACATTTGACCAATTTTTTCTTTGCGCGGTCTTAGTGCAATCATGTGGGAGACAGAGAGGGCCTGTGCCCAGATTTGATTGGGGTTCCCCATGTGTGGCTATAGCATGTTGCAGCATTTTATCGAGAACAAACCTCTGTGGCCAAAACGCATGCGGTTGAAAGAACCTGGCATTTTATAGAGAACATCTTTGTTCGAAGGGGCTGGTTGCTGGTGGGCATGTGTAGGCATGAAGCATTTTATAGAGTTCATGGTTTTCGCATTCTATAGCGTTTCTGGTGTGCATCCAGATGAACTTGGCATTCCATAGCAGCTATTTACTATAAAATGCCGCGCTAAAGGTGCCCGCGCACCATTCACCGGGGATCATCATGATGGTTGTTTTTTTCCTGAGTCCTTATAAAAAACAAGCATCATCATCATCAAAAGGGATCCTTGGCCTTGTTGTTTTTCCCTGAGTCCTTATATTTTTATAAACCAGCATCATGGCAAAACCAGCATCATCATCAAGGGAATCCGGTCCCGTCGACCCCGAGGTCTCCGGGACTGGGTGGACGGCATTGCCACCTTCGCCAGCGCCAAGCTTCGCATGGCGGCCGCATAGCCACGACGGCCACGGTGTTGGTGCGACAGGCTGGCCGGTGGGGGGAGCAGCAACCAGGTGGGCCCCCTAAACGTTGGCTAACTTGGGTTATAACTGGGGTATCTACCAGGCAAATGGTAGATATGACTAGCTTGTTAAATGGCTTATACTCATCAACTTATGACTGGGGGGGCCCACCTTGTAATGTTTTTTTTTTTTGCACTTTGCCAGCTGAAAGGGGGCAGTGCCCGCCAGAGAGGTGAAAGCTAGCATGAATTCGGGCTCCGTGGGTGAAAACGACAACAATAGGTAATCTTAGTGTAGTGAAAAAAAGGGATGATCGCCAGCAAGGGGTGACCCAGAGAGTCATCTGAATGATTCATCAGTTCTCACTTTCCTCATGGGATCTGGCTGAGCTCTTGTGGTTTTGCGCTCTGGCTGAGGGTCTTGGAGTGATGTCGCTAAAGAACAGGTGAATCAATGACAAGGAGCTGGAGATCCAGCTCTTCACGAAAGAGTTTTCCACCCAAATTGCATGGGAAATCACCATAAACATCCACAAGCTGGCATAAATCCACCAAAACCAACAAGATTTCACCGTAAATCACCATCTACGGTGGAACAGGTTTCTTGGTTGGGGCTTGATCTACCCTGTGGGTGTCTTCACCTGGCGACGCCCTTGAGCCAATGACGTACAGGTGCGGCGCAAGTGTGTTGATGACGAGTCACATCGCAACTCAGTTTCTCAGTTGCTGGTTTTAACTGCGTATTCGTTAAGAGTTATGAGTTTCAATGTGCGAAAAAAATACGTTTTTGAGCAGTAACTAGACACTAAAGTTTATAAATACTCATTATCATTATTACTATTACTATTATTATTATTATTATTACTATTATTATTAAGTTTCACTCATTCTTCAATAATTCCTCATTATTCAAGAGCCATTGAGAGTTCTAAGTTTCCCCGATTTGGGAATGGGTCGACGAAGCTTTGCCTCGCGCCAGGTGTACGTGGCAGACGCCACGGGCCCGTTTTTGGGGCCGCACCAAACCTCGCATTTTGATCGAGGTTTGGTGCCCTGTGCAGCCTCTCTGAGGGGCAGCGTTTCACTTGGATTGTTGCGTGGTAGTTGGGCAGGGAGCAAGAAGCCGTTCATCTAAGCATCAAGTGTTGTGTTGTGAACATCTATGAACTATATGACATGGGTTAGTGGATCCTACTGGTTACCAAGTCTGATAATTTGAAACTCATATTATATAGCCAAGCTCTGCAGCCACGCACCGCTCACATTGGTACCGCTCCTGGAACAGGAGCATACAGGAGCTACCCGGGTGGCCCTGTATTCATTACCTGCACTACAGGCCACACATGCAATGATTTGCGTGCAAAACATGCTGCAGCTGGCGGTGTTGCACCGCTGAGTGCTGAGCCGGTTGGCCTCTGTTGATGCGCACGTCCTTATGGTTGACCAATCTCGGTCCGGTTTGTCGTACCACTCCGTTGTGTGGCTAAGTATCGTTGATGGCTAATTCTGGTCAATCATGCTTGATGATTTACTAGTGGTGAAACGTTGTAAGTGAATGGTTAATCTTACGTCATGGTTAAGTATATTGTAGTGGTTGACTGATTTGAATGGTTTGTAGTGGAAAATGAGCGGGGTCTTAGTTTGAAACATCTTTGTTTTCCCCAGTGTTTGGAGTGGAAGTTTAGTTTCCCCCAATTCAAACATTTTTGTTTTTCCCCACTTTGAAGGGTTTGTTGTGGATAGACTCATAGTTTTCAAAGTAGTTGGCCCACCATCCGGTGATGCCTCGTATGCCGTTGGCTCAGCTTGTTCAGTGCTTCAGGTTGTTACCGCAACTGCAGCCACCGGCCGAGTCTGTCGCCATGGGAAGTGGTGCGATGCAAAAGCTGAGCGAGGCCATGGCAGTGTTGAATTTTGGCGTCCCTTCCCACGTGTGCGCGCAGTCGTTGCGTTACCTGTCCTCAAAATATGCTGGTTGGTGGTTTCAATTATTTATTATTTTCCCTAGCAATGATCAAGAAATGGTTGGTTGACTAATATTTTCATGGGGGTTGAAACCATCAACCAGACTCGGTCATATTCTTATAGTAAATTGTGGCAATACGAATTGTATAGTAACAATTATGCAGCGCAATGTTACTTAGGTAATAAGAATTAGTAGTACTATCTAATGCTAATTAACTAACCACTACTCACAGACGCTACCATGAAGCGTTATTGCTCATTGTGATAGTGAGTAACATGATAATGACATATAGTGTTTAAACGTGCTTAAATAAATGTGCAGTATACAGTTTATATACCAGTCTATCCCTCCATGTGTGCAGATGTATTTTGAGTATCTACATGTTTGTCATTGCATTTGCATGTGCAATGCAAAATTTCCATTCGTTGTAAGCATCGACGTGCTAACGCACAGACGTACGTGGGGCTCGAACTCCATGAACCTGTTCACGTGCCCCGGCAATGATCCTGGTCCAACTGTTGGGATTTTCATCTGCCCATGGCTCTTGGATGGTTGGGAATGACCCTCGTCGTGAACCGCCGTTTCTGGTATGGCTTCATCCTGTTTCGAAAGTTTTTCACCGTTTTCATGGTTGTTTTTCCCCATTCTTTCTGGGATAATGGGGTTGTTCACGGTTTCATCGTTTCATGGCGTCCCCGTCTTCCATGGCTGCCGAGAGCCGAAGAGCCGTGGCACCGGCGCAGGCCACGCCAGAGCAGGTCTCAGCGGTGTACCAGGATCTGTCTGCGGAAGCGCAGGCCAACCTCAAGGAGGCCCTGCAAGCACTGCAGGCGCCGGTGGAGCCATGGGTGG
>VSDK01020141.1:638093-672588 GCA_009767595.1 Symbiodinium kawagutii | reverse complement strand
GGATGGAGCCATGGGGGGCCATGGTTGGTTCGTTGGTTGCCACGTTGCCCCATGAACCAACCATGGTCACAGGTAGACGTGCTCAGACTAAAGGTTTTTTTTTCGGCAATGTGATTGCACCCTGAGAAATGGAAGGGGGCTCCAGATTCGTGCAGATTAAGTAGTTACTGGTGACCCGTGGTTGGTTCATGGGAGGGTGTCCCCCAAAAGCCTCCATTTTCCCCATCAAAATGGTGACCCTCCAATGAATAAACCTATGGAAAGTACTAATTTATGAAAAATATTCCCTTTGGTTGTCTATGGCACTTCTGTAATTAGATTTCTGTAATTTATAAATCCAGGGTTAAACTCCTTGTCATTATGGTTATAGCCCTCATTGACGACTAACTGCTATGAACCATTGTAATGTTTTTTATTGAACCTGGTGTTATAGCCATCGTAATAGCCTTATTAGCCCTGACTGACCAGTATATGAGCGGTTAAACTATGACTACTAAATTGTTATAACAATGGTTGCAACCCTTTTTACCAATTATAAAGCACTATAAACCGTGACGCTGTCTTGAAACCATTGAAAACATTTGAAAACCATTATCCCAATGATTATAACCTGAACAAACCACAATGAACCACTATAGACCAATAACCCACTGCAAACTACTACAATGGTCAATAAATTCTGTAGCTTTACCATGGTTATAACCATTATAAACCACTAAGTTGAGTTGTCTTGCCCTCCCTTACTGAATGGTGGCAGAGGAGGCTTCTACTGCTCGCCCCCATGGGCAAGAAAAATACACTACAAACCACCGTAAACCACTATAAGCCACCTATCAATCCTATAGGATGAACCACTATAGAAAACACTATAAACTATATAAACACTATAATAAGCAACTATAAGCCACTACCAATCCTGGGTTAACTTGTGCTCAAAGACACCAAAACCCCACTGGTCGCTCACCTGTCGAGGCCAACGAGGCACATTGCGCGGTGCAGCCGTGCGGCGGTTCCACCGCGGGGGTGGTCAGCGCATATTTGTAGCGGGCAGGGATGTTGATGGATGTTGACGGATGTTGATGGATGTCAATGGTGATGAATTGATGGGTCATTCTGGTTGATTTTGCTAGTTGATCACTAGTGAGCAGAAGTGAAGATGGCGGTTTCATTGACATTTTTCGCATTTTCACGGATGGTTTTGGGATGGCGCAACTCACTGCCAGGCAGGTATCATGGGGAAGTATGCAACAAGCCTAATCGATGGTTGTAGCATGTGACATCTGTAATCTACAATGACTAGTAATGGAAGTGCTAGGAACCAAGATTCATCAACAATTCAATTATCATTTGATGGATGGACCGTGGTTGCTATAGACTAATAGTGCCTATAACAAACGACAATGAATGGCACTGGACGCTATCCTATTTCTGACTGAAGGGGCGCAGGCAGGAGTTTAGATATTTAATTGTAGAGCACATCTCGGTGGTAAGCACATGTCTTTGTGCAGGTGTGTAATGCTTGAATGTAATGTTGGATTCAAGGCACCAGATGGGCCCACGAAGGCCCACATGTTGAGTTTCGTTTGTGTGAGGAAGTGGTGTCTGTACCATTGGGCCAAGGGCGCTGGCAAGTAGTATGCAGTCTCCTATGTGTTCACTGCACAAACGGAGGCTGCATTGCAAATGTGCATATACGAATGCATTCCCGTGGTCGTAATACATGCATACGTGTTTGAACGGTTGCATACACAAATCCATTTGCATATACATGTTGTCACCAGCCAGTTCATATGCGCAAATATCGGGCTGGAGTATTAATGAAGAAGTCATGTTAATCATCACAACAATCAAATGTGGCCATTCTATTTTAACTGGTGTCATTTTGCCATATTCACCATTTTAACCTCAATATTCGCCATAGTTGACTCTTATTGCTCATCACAGCTATTGGCCAGCTTTTCACCGGCCCTTGGCGATCATTAGCTCCTATGAAGAACCGATGGTTTTTTGGAACCATCCTCAGCCATAGCCATCCATGACCATCATTCCCCATCACCATCCATAGCCATACACATCCCCATCGCCATCGACAGGGCTCGGGCCTGGTGCTGAAGAACGCGACCTCGGGGCACGAGGTGAAAGTCCTGGGAGTCACAGCAGCTCGGAGCAGTCCTACGGTGCGAGATGCACCTTGCAAGGGCCGACGGCGCAGTCGCGGTGCGGGGGATGGTGGTGGGTTAATAAGGTGGGTCGGATGGTTAATGACGGGTAGCAAGATTTAGTGTGAATCATAAGGGGGAGAACTAGCGAATACCAGCAAATCATTTTGAACAAATAAAATTGGTTCTTCAATGAATCGTTTTTGATGGCTAGCATCAGGGTCAACAACAGTTGAACCAACTCTCAGGGGGTGGGGTAAATTGCGAAACATGATGAAGCAGGTTGGTTGACCATCAAGTATGAAGGGTGGGGTGGGGTGGGGTGCGGATGTGTGGGGTGGGATGGACATCTTAGCGTTCGCTTGCACTTGCTTCATGAAGTGGATGCTGCTACGTGAAGGATGGGTTCGCTTGCACTTGCTTCATGAAGCGGATGACACGTGAAGGATGGGGTGGGGTGGGGTATCTTAACGTTCGCTTGCACTTGCTTCATAAAGTGGCTGCTACCTGACCTATTCGCGCGCACGGCAATGGAGGCATGAGAACAAAGCGCAGAAGCTGATTGTCAAGACAGCGAGACAAGTCCTGCAAGCATGACACAGAGCCAACCGCGGAGGTGACAAAAAGTGAAAATTCGAAGCGCCCAATTCTTTGCAACTTACATTAGTTCCTACAAGCAGCCTTGGTTTTCAGACCTCGTTTTTTTTTTGCCTTTGTAAAAAAACCACACCAATACAGAACCTATGGCTTCATGTAGGACTATACATTACTTCTGCCCATGCAACATCCAAACATTCAACGCGCGCGCGCGGTTTCAGATCCGCCTGGAAGTTCTTAATGTGGAATAATTTGTTTGCATGTAGAATAAATTGTTTTGATGCGGAATAATTTGTTTTTATATGTTTTGGTTTTTTAAATGTGGGATAGTGTTTTTTTAATTTTCCTTCATTAATGTTTTGTAATTTTTCATGATGCTTTTATATGATTCATAATTTTGCAGACCTGGTTGGTGGGATACCCTTTGGTGGGGGCCTCAATCATCATGAATGTGATTGTGAGCGGTGGTGAACCAATATTGATGGTTGGCGTTACTAGAGCCAGCTGTAGCCTGCCATGGTGGTTCATGATTGGCTAAGAATGGTCACTATCGGTCGATGGTGGCTATAGTGAGAGTGAAGAATGATCAGTCACAGGCACGATGGTCAATGGTGGTTAGTAATGAACAGTTGTTGAAAATGATTGATGGCGGTTGACACTGTTGCATCGTTTGCCACGGCCATGAGGGTACAGTTTGCTAGTGGCTGCAAATGGCCAGCAGTGGTTCATGAGGGGTAGTGGATGGTGGATGATAGATGGCCGGTGCTGCTCAACGATACTGAATGGTTACGTATTGTCACAGGCAGGTATTGGTGTTCAACGGTTAATTGTGATGTTTGCAGATAATAGGGTGTATATTTTAATCTATTGCAGATCGACAGAATCAACAGAATCGCAGCTTGAACCGCAACAAGTCCCAATCAGTTCCAAGTGTTTGGGACGAACTGCCCTGCGCAGGGGTGTGCAGTTGGGGTTAGGTCCCTGGGGTATCACATGATTGAACATGATGTAACCATAGCCAATAATCCTACATGAGCTGGCCCTGATAACCATGGTGAATGTAACCAGTTGCTTGCGCAATGGGGCGCACATCCAAGTACCATCAATAATCAACCTCAAAGATGGCTTGCGAAAACTCGACACCCGGCACCCCAGCTCAAGAGGCGTCCACCTCTTTCGTGCGTGTCAACGCTGAACAGGTTCTGATCATGGATCATCCAATTGTTTGATTGGGGTTGAATTCTTGGCGCAACACAGGGATGCAAACGCAACAAGTCTCAATGAGTTTTCAAAGTGTGCCGATGCAACTTCACATCGTTCATGTCTATTGATTAGTTAACTCGCTAATTGATCAATCTATTGATTTAGCAATTCTAGATAATGTACTGACGGAAAATCATAAACACCTACTAGATGATAATCTACAGACGGAACATTATAAAAACCTTTACTAGATGATAAGAATCCAACCCTGGAATACCCAGGGGGCCCCCATCCACAGTAGATCTGGGGAAGCTGTTCCAGTAGCAACTAGGCACGTGCTGGCATGTGAGTTTCTGGCTTTTGGGCGGGGCTCATGTCGTGAATTACTCGTTGCATATCAAGCCATGTTATCACTACATCAGTGACGTCTTAGGTTGTCGATTTCACTCGTTGGTTTGTTGGTGACTGTTGGTCCGCACAGCCGGTGCCATGCGACATGGCCATGTGATCATCGCGGCACTGAGGAGGCTTCGACTCAGCTGGACTTGGTCAGGGAGTTGAACCGTCAGGTTCCGGAGAGCCGCCTGAAGGCCCAGCTCCCGGGGGCCTTTGGATGTGGGGTGGTGGCGCCGGCAGGTGATACTGGGGGATGGGAAGATGATTAGTGTTGTTACGAATTACTGCTGTTACTATCTTAACTGATGTTATATTCTAAGCAGCTAAATAAATGTGTATATGTTTGCTTACGCATATATTCTTAACTTGATATTGTTCGCTGATTTACGTTTGGCAATGTCACTACAGCTAGGATCATCGATTGCAGGACCATGAGGAATCAGCAGCGATCCGAAGCACGAAATCTTGCTCTGCAACCAGGGTAACCATACCGTCCATCAATGATGATGGCGCACGATCATGATTAAAGGTGATGTTTTGATGGTCAAGAATGGCTGGCAAATGATGATAATAGGGATAACCACCAGCCATACGAGGTTTATGAAGATTGTTGATGTTTAATGACCATGGTTCACAAAGATGGTTGAGGTAAACTAACCTGCTAGAAATCACCTTAAATGGCTCCTACAAATTCTCAGGCAAGCGGTTCGCCTGGAAGCTCAACATCGCTCTTTTTGACTTAAACCGTTGAACCAACTTCCAGGTTAGCAACTTAAGTGGTGGATTAACCAACATAAGTGGTGGATTTCCAACTTCCAGGTTCACTGCAATCCTGATATGCCATTGCCAGACCAAGTGACCTCCTGAGACTTGCTGATCAGCTGTGAAAGTACGGAGGCTGATGCACGGCTCATCACCGCCTCAGGGACCGGGTACCATTCACCTAGTAACGAGGTTGGTTCAGCTACCTTGAACGGTAGAAAATCCCATGGTGAAACGCAGGCCAACCCCTGGGCCCATTCAGCATCCAGGTGCTGAAAATCTCGAGCTTTGAAACTGGTCGGCAGATAAAAAGCTTCGCTGGTTTTGCTGTCATGTTTTTCGAGCGCAGCAGTTTGATCAGCAGCACAATGCTTAGCCATTGGTGAATCATCGCTTCACGAATTCATCGGAATGGGATTTCGTTCGATTCCCCTTCCGAATGGGAATCTACCGTGTTCCACTGAAGTTCCCTGAAGCCACGGAGCCTCAGGATGCGTACAAGACCTTTGCGGAACAGGAGATTTCCCTTGTTGGCAGCATGGAGTACACCCTGGAGGATTTCTCTGTGGGAACCAAGCTCCCCGGCACGGCACGGTTGTAGGTCGATCACGGGAGGTGCCATGTCTGCCTGGGCGCGCTGCGTTCACAGCTGGGGCTGCCCAGGTTGACCCCCGAGGAAGCCGCTCCAATCCTCGAGGGCGTGACCTTGGGCTTGGGCGACGACATGGGGCAGAATGCGGCTTGGCGAAATGCTGCGCCACTGAAGCGTGGTCAAAAACCATGGTTTTGTGGCGGTTAAGGCTGGTTTTTAGGCGAAAACCATGGGATTTTCTAGCGTTAACTATGATGGTGAACAATGGTTTATCCCGGGGAATCATGGTTTTTTCTATGGTTGACTATGGTTGATAGTGGTTATGGGGGCTAAGAACCAACCATACATGGTTAATGATTTGATTCACATTTTAAAGCTGGGATGGTTGGTTGATAAAGGTTGGTCAATCAAGTCACATCTTTTTTGGGATGAAGACCCAGCAGTCCAGTACGTTCCCTATGGTCGGTGATTGTGCACCATAGTTCACCGCTATTTACCATCTTCAAGCTGACTCCTGGCGGTGAACACAAGGTTTCCCAGCTGAGCTTGGTAGAAACCTGAGTCAAACTTCTCCACACCGCTTGCACTGGCACCAGAAGTTCGTGGATTTCCAGCACCGGTGGTGGAAGCGATTGTCGATTGGGCCTACTGTTTCATTAGTTAGACCAACAATCTGGCCGTGGAATATCCATCATAGATGGATTTGCCTAGAAAAGGTGGTGATTTGTCAATCATAAGGCGGCTACTTTCATCAATTTCCGCGATTTTTGGGTGGTTTCTTACAATAGGGGACCTCCCAGAGTGGTTCGTTTATAAATGGTTACTATTGGGGTTATTTTGGGGGGGTCTCCATTTTGAGAAACATCCATCTTAATCTTGGTAGAAGATAAATCTGAACGTAGGAACACCTGGGAGTGCCTCTAACAGCAAGTCTAGGGATTTCTCATAGCCCATCCTCTTGAGGGAGCAAGAGAGGCTGACAACTGGCTGGTGGTTTTAAACATTTCTATTTTCCCTAGTGATTATGAACAAATGTTTGGTTGATTTGTATTTGTCGTAGGTGAGCCCACCAAGCAGATACATGTCACGAAACGCAAGGTGAACCGCAACTGGCAGTCACATGGGGAGCTGCTTGTACCTACTGAAACATGCTCGGTTTTGATAGCAATCTTGCAATCTTCTTGATTGCGGGTATGTTTGGGGTATGTTTAAGGGGGTATGTTTCCAGGGGGTATGTTTAGGGGGTATCTTTAGGGGGTATGTTTAGGGGTATGTTTGGGATATGTTCAGGGTATGTTTAGTGGTATGTTTAGGGTATGTGTTTAGGGGTATGTTTAGAAGTATGTTTAGGGGTACGCCCAGGGTATGCCTGCGTACCACAGCAGCCAGTACCTGTTAGCTACTGTCACAGGAAGCCCCTTATATATACGTAGGCTGATCCCCATTCAGCCGATCACTTCATAGACGGCTTTTGCACACTCAGTCGCTGATGCGTACCCATTATCCAACGAGACTTGCCAGCGCAGAATTGGAATGTCTTCGAGTCGTCAAAGCATTCCACGCTGGTTGTCGACTTGTCATTTCGGGTCTCTCATTGTCCGTGGGATCATTTTGGTTTTCACGCTCGGCCTTGTCATGCCTTGTCACTTCAACATCCTTTGGCCAAGCTGTCTTGGAAAAAAGGAACATTACACTGGGGCACGTTTATCTCAAGTTTCCTAGATTTTTAATGTTTTTGGGAGTGAGGAGTACAGGATATTCAATGTTTTTGTAAAGTCACATTGAATATGGCTGTGGCCATGGTGTTTTGCTTCTAAGAAGACGATTTGCTTTGATTGTTTCCCATCATAAATGGAACTTTTCAAGGGTCAAAGGTATAGTTTTCCTATCATGGAATGGTGCCGTGGCCAGTAGGATGGCATTGGATTGATGTGCCTTTTCGTACCCTGATGTGCCTTTTTAAAAACCATGTGGCCATGCAGTGATGTGCCTTTCGGGGACCTGATGTGCCTTAGGGCGCCCGCTTGTACCCCAAAACATCCCAATACCAACCATGTTTAGCAATTGACCAGCCATTTTTTGGGGCCTCCTATTTTGAGAAACACCCATATTTGAAATGAACAATGAAAGTTTAAGAAGGGAGGATCTGTAAGCCACCAAGATTAGCTGCTTGTGCTAGTTCACCACTGCCTGAAGGATTCGTTTGGCCAATTTTTCGGTAAACTCCTGCGTTTTTTGAATTTTTTGCGAGGGATCGGCCCCATGAATCATGGCCGTCCCGAATAAAAAAGACATACGGCCGGGCAGTTGTAGCTTGGTGAGCCCATCTAGCTAGGTGTTTCTCAAGTCACAGTGGGCCTCCCAGTTATCATCCGCTATGAATTATTTCTAGTAGTAAGCCAACCATTGGGGGTACCCAATGAAATCAGACACACAGATATATACATACTGTATATATATATATATATATATCTATATCTATATATGTATACATAAATATCATAGTTCCGTTTGCCAAAAGTGGTAGTTGCATGTAGGTACCCTAGCTGTAACCCAAATGAGCAAGCGCCCCACCTTGTTTGCGGTCACATTGCTGATATCCAACGGAAGCAAACACCACATCAACCAACGCAAATGTGCCGAGCCGAGATCGGCGGTGGTTCGCACCGCTCCCCCACCTTGTGGACCTGTCGTCTCAGGAAATCATGGAATTATTAGCCTTAAAGGCTGTACCTACTCCCATCCAGGTTGTGGCGACTTGGTGGCAATAAGGAACATTTTCATTGTTGGTTGTTGATTGTTGTTGATATGGTTGTAAATGGTTTGTTACTTGTTGGTTGTTGGTTGTTGATTGTTGTTGTTGTTGTTGTTGTTGTTGTTGTTGTTGTTGTTGCTGCTGCTGCTGCTGCTGGGGTTGGTGGTGGTGGTTTTGTATTAATTAGGTATCATCAAAAAATCTGAGAAAATATCAAGACGAAACATCTCCAACTAAGTAT
Organism: Symbiodinium kawagutii; assembly: GCA_009767595.1. NCBI lineage: Eukaryota > Dinophyceae > Suessiales > Symbiodiniaceae > Symbiodinium > Symbiodinium kawagutii. The sequence goes on along the minus strand of VSDK01020141.1, from coordinate 663,883 downwards.
CAACAACCTTGACCAACACTAACCTTCACTAACCTTCACCGCATCCAATGACTCCCTTGTTGCGTTGGCAGGTGAACGCGGTGGCAACGGTCCTGGGGGAACCCAGGGAAAACTGGAGCGATCTCAAGAAGATGATGGACCCAGCGACCGTGCCATGACTGAGTGGTTGGGAGGAAGCCTTGGCTGGAGACAAAGGGAAGCGAAGCCAGGAGCTACCAGGAGGGCTTGAACCAAATGGTGTGTTCATAGTGACTGGTATTGAATGGTGCAATCACTTTATTGTGGTGGCATCAGTGATGAATGATATAGCGGGTATATCATATCAGTTTATTGTGAGTGTAGTGTGTGAATGCTATGGTTTTGAGTAGGTCAGTTTAAAGCTTGAAGTGGTAGTAGTGAATGACACGAATAATTAATCACGATTTTTGCACCATTATTGTTTGTATCAACTAACCAGCGGTTATCCATCATTTACCGTTATTAATTGTTAACGCTTCTCAATCTCCATGACCCACTGTTGAACTTCCACATGCAGCAACCTTATCAACCGTCATGACCACTTGACTTTCACCGGCAGTTTAGGTTTCGTTGATCATCATTCACCAAAAGCCATCATCAACCATCTCTTGTAAGCATCATCAACCATGTGGGTCTTTCTCGAAAGAGGGGTGCCCAAATCATCATTGTTTTGGTTTACTATTTCCAGTCAAAAACAAACCATTTTTTGGGGCCCCTTTACCTGTTGTCCATCATGAACCATCATCAAGCATGAGTAAACCTCGAACCATCATCCATCGTGAGCCATCATCAAACATGAGTAAACCTCGAACCATCATCCATCATGAACCATCATCAAACATGCGTAAACCTCGAGCCGTCATCCATCATGAACCATCATCAAACATGCGTAAACCTCGAGCCGTCATCCATCATGAACCATCATCAAACATGCGTAAACCTCGAACCATCATCCATCATGAACCATCATCAAGCAAGAGTAAACCAAGAACCGTCATCCATCGTGATGCCAGGAATTCCTGAAAAAGATCAAAGACTTCGACGCCGATAAAGTGCCGATCGAGACGTTGGTGGAACTTCGCTGGTGGGGGCCCTGGTGCAGAGGCTTGCCAAGCCAGACATGTCATACCCACACGTGTCGTCGGTCGCTCGCATGCACGATCTGAAAATAGAACGTTAACATACGTTAACCGCTGTTAAGCACCATTGAGCCCAACACAAACCAAAGAATGTGCAGCATATCAACCAGAATGGAAGCCACCACTAACCACTATGAACATCGATGAAACCGTTAATGAAACCTGTTGATTGACACGCGAATCATATCCGCATTTTGCAATTGGATATGGTTGTTGGGAGAAGGTTGGTAGCCCTGCATCTCAACTTCGCCCTGTGAAGGTGACCCCCTTAGCACAAAGCATCCAACTTCACCAGCATATCCTCACATGTCCACTGGCAATGAAGGTGATCATCCCACAGAACAAAAATGCCAAGAGTGACTTGGTGAAAGCCCGTGAGAACGCGAAAAGCAAGCAAAAACGGTGTATCTCAGATCTTCTCGGAAGATCGCAATCTGTAGCCTACATGCCAAACTTTTTCAGCAAAGAACCTGTAGCAGCCAGGAGCAAAAAATATTTGGGAGTTTCTCACAAGAGGGCTACCCCCAAATCATCCATTGTGGACCATGCGTAGTACTAAACCACCCCTTTTGGGGGTCCCCTATGGCTTGAGAAACCCCCATTTCACAGATGAACTCTACAAAAACGCTCTTGCGCTTCCTGTGACCAGCGGTCCCACCATCGCTGGTTCACTGCTGGTAGATCCAGCAGTCAACAAAGCCCTTTGTAAATCACGACCTGGTGACCTGATGGTAGAATTAGTTGTTGTTCAAGAATACGATGTGGTTTCTTATGATTGCCATTCATGAGTTCAACACTGGTTCTTCGGGTTTTTTATAAGCGATTGCGAAGTGTTGATGAAATGGTCATTGGTTGTTGATGGTCAGTCGTTGATGGTTGGTGATGATGGTGGCGATGTATGAGTGAATGGTGGTGATCAAGATATATTACTGTGATGTGATGATGGCAATGGCACCGACGATGGTGCCAAGATACCGCGTGTTCAAGATCATGGTCAAAAAGATGATGATTGCAGCGGCAGCGATGATTACAATGATGAATCATTGATGATGATGTCATTGATGTAGATGACGCTCCTTCTCCCAAGATGATTTGTTGTTCCTTTTCCACATGTAGGCACTTGGGCTCCAAATGGTTCGTCGAGAAGGAGTGCGGAAGGGGACCATGGTAGCTTCATTTGTTGAGGTACTGTCATCCTGTCTGCGAGCCCTCTATGTCCAACGTGACCCAGGGGTACCAAACTTATCATCAGAGTAGTCTATTTATACTTGGATGTGCAGCTGGGGTTATAACCATGGTGATAAGCCTTATAAATGGCTTAACCCCTGAAAACCATTAAAAACCATGGTTAGGGACCACCTACTAAGGGGGGGGTGCACATCCACGTAGTCGAACCTACCAAGTCTACCAGTATCTATCTCTGGCCCATGGTGGCCTTGTTCAGGGCTCCCATCCTTCAGGTTGGCACAGCATCCAAGGAACATCGCTGGTTCCAAAGTTTGTTCCCCCAAACTGGAGGTGCATCCCCACTGGCTTGTAGTAAGAAGGTGGTAAGCATGTTCATTCAGTTGCCACATGGGTGTTTCTCAACATCGGCGACCCCTAAAACCATCCTTGATATGAACCGTTCATAGTAATAGCCCAGAGGTTACTTTGGGGGTAGCGCCAGCTATAAAGACACCACCATACAACCCTCAAACCTGCATCCTCCACGACCTCCACTGTTCATCCAGCCATTTCATAGGGCAGCAATGGACCCATCTCCCCTTTCAAGGGTTCAACTGGGAGCGCCTGTGGGGGCCCTTCCGGTTCCGGAAGGTTACAGCCGTGACGGCTTCGGATGGGCCGTTGGCTGATGACCTGGCTGGTGGTCTGATAAGAGTGGTTATAGAAGGGTTATAACCAGTATTCACCCGAAAGCTATCATAGCTATTGGGAAAAACAGTTGGGTGCTATGTCAAATCTGCATGTCAAAAAGGTATGGCGAGTACATTCCATGTGAATCAGCATTTGATGGTCAAACAAAGCACAGTTTCAAATTTTTATCAACAGAATTGTTTTTTAATGCCTATGTTCCCAGGAATCACCATTATTCATCAGCAAGATGTCGCATTTGCAGTTTCACGTGGATATTTCGTGATTTTGGAGATTTCCAAGAATAACTAGAAATTTGGGAAAAGACGACAAAAAACTAAGCAGAGCAAGTTAACGTGAAACCCAAATTGTATGGTCCAGGATTTTAAGAGGGAGATGTGTAAGTATTGCTGTGGACGACAAAACCTTAAGAATATGGGTCAGCACGGAATAAAACACTGTACCACCGAGACAGACAAAGGAACTGGGGAAGTTATCTGAAGGCTACAATGCATATCAATTCGGATATTCAACCATTCTTCAGAAACATATTGTTTTTGGATGCATTGATGGCACCACACCAGCATCTATTGATGTCAAATTACTATAGAACAAGAAGATCTGGTGTCAAACCATTCAGTTGCATGGCCAATGGCCAGAATTGAGAGTATTGGGGCATGATGTATTTCAAACATTTTATCGAGGTAAAAGCATTCAAAAGGAATTTTGTTGGTGTAAGCCAGGCAACAAGCCAGTTGATCCATATTTGGCTATAGGTCAAAACCCTGTACCCCTGCTTCCCCATCACTAAGCATTGTTTTGCCCTATAGTTTGTTGGTTATTATCCACCACTATTGGTTGGTTAACTGCTTGACCCAACTCGCCATATATTTGGCATGGTTCGATACAGCAGCCGGGCAGCTTCCTCCGGGAGGCCTCAGCTGTGACCACAAGCTAACCTGACACAATCAGGTGCTTTGAATTTCTATGTTCGTTTCGGGGTAAACGTGGCAAAGAGCTATGGGTCAAGCAGTTAGCCAAGCAATTTCATGGGGGAAAATCACCAACACTTTCATAGGGAAAACAAGCCGGTTGATGGTAGGGGAACCAGGGGTATGGGGTGAACTGACCCACAGCCAAATGAATCATAGGGATCGATCATGTTTGAGGGTAACCATTAGTAAGCTGGTGGGTAGTGTTTGAGGCTTTCCAGCCGTGACTAGTATTTGATTATGGGGGATAGTAACCAACAATAGTGGTTAAACGACTATTCGTTGCTGGTTTGATTGACATGTTTTTCGTTTTCACCACTGTAAATCAATTGTTGGTTGGTTGACTTTAATCTATTTTTCATAGGCGTAGTTCAACCACCAACCAGGTAAGCTACAGTATTTCGTGCAACGCCTACAGATAGTTTCTATCTAAGGCTGTGACTGTAAACGGTTTACTTTGACACGGCCCTGTTTTGACATTTTTTGTTGTAGTCATGGGGACTGAGTTACACATTGGACACATGTATTATTGTTGCATATGGATTGATCGTCACAGCTACCATTGTTGCATATGGATTGATCGTCACAGCTACCGTGAGCGTAGCTACCCTTGACCAAGCATTGACCATCACCTTTTTGCAGGACGAGATCAAGAAGATTTCCCTGGCTTGCCAACGCCTCTTGGACACCTGGTGTCACCTGGTGATTTGAGACTCCTGAGCCGTACGAAATACGAATGGTAGACATATCGTTTACTATGGTGTAAACAAAGTGATTTTCACATGTTGTTTTTCTTTTTTCTTGGTTGGTTAAACTGTTTTTAAGACAGTGACGAGTGAAAACGCTTCGTACTGGTGAATCTGGGGGATGACCAACAACAAGAACAACAAGAACAACCTGAACAAGAAGAAGAAGAACAACACGAACAACAAGAACGAGCGCGAAACCACAACCAACATCAAATAACATTTAGTTTGAAAATTACATAAAATTGCAAATTTGGTCCTACTACCAGTGTCAGCACCAGCACTGGTCGTTGGGGGCACCACTACAGCTGCTGGGGGCCACCACGTTGGGCTTGTCCCCAGGCCTTGGCCCCCATGTGCCACCACCATGTGCCACCACGTCCTCTCACGGCTCTCGGTTGACCTTCCAATCTCACGAGATCTCACGACTTTGCGCGTTGCAGTGGCGTCCAGTGACGCGTCCAGCTGCACTACATTTGTGGGAGGAGGCACCCATAGCATGTGCCCTTGACATCCCAGGACGTGTGAGAAAGATTGAGAAAACTCATGAATGTCGGGGAAAACGTTCGGATGTTCGCCTGCCCAGATTTTTGACTGGTTGGTCTTGGCGCCACATGAACAATCTCATCCATCCTGCCTGATTCCCTGAGCCAGTTTCTGTTGCAAGGCCACACAATGGCGTCCTTGACCTTTCAGCAGAAATGCAAACTCCATGATAGAATTGTAGATGCACATGCGACTTCATTATTGTATACCGTTGTCCATGCATATCGGTCCATATCATAGAAAATCACGGTAGATCCATATTTTTTTAAAACCGTCAGCAGTTTTAGCATAAATAGTTCCATGAGATTTGCCGTCAACCATGGGTCTTTTTTCACTATGGATCTTGCACGGCTATACTTATTGGATAGATGTGCCGGTGAGGTCGCCACTTGGAACCGCCAGCACCATCATTAAAGTAGAGGGCTTTCACGGCGACAAACAAGCGATTGCAACCATCAAAACGGAGCAGTGTACCTAATAATGCTTAGGAACCATGGTTAGTATCTTCACCATTGATAAATAGATTTTAACCATGGTTACTACCCAGTAGTACGCTTGTCAATCTGAGTAGTCCCCAGGTTTTTATCAATCTACGAATCATCATGAATTTGCATGAATCAGCATATTAGCTAATCTAAGTGTAGCGACAATAAAAACCACAGCCATTTCCAATAGCAAAACCATCTAAAAATGGTAGATGATCTAGCTAGAATAGCAGACAGAGTATAAGAGAAAAAGTCCCATCAGACACTCATTGAGTGTCTCAGCACCCTTTTCAGCACCTCAAAAAACGAGTCGGCTCGCAGCTTAGGTCTCCGGGATTGGGTGGAAAACGTCAACACCATGGCCACCACGAAGCACCGCATGGCCTTGCCCTGAGGCGTCTGGCCGGTGGTGGCCATCAGCGCCTGTCGTCCATTTCCAGCGAGCGGTTTTAAGCATCGTTTAGTGCCCCCCAGCTTCACAAATGGTTTGTTAGTGGACTAGTACTATTCATAGCCACCAGTCAGATCATCATTTTGATTTGAGATGTAGTGAAACAAAAAACAAGCATCGAATTTACTGGGAACCTGGGCAGGACAGTACCAAACCAGCTGCGCAGTCGTTATTCGCTACATCTGCGCAGTCGTTCGTGCCTGTCATCCGACTGCTTAACAATGGGATTGACTGTTGGTGCGAATCCTATGGGGAAACCATCGGGGATCGTATCGTCAGTTTCCCTTTTACTGGTTTTCTTTTCTTCCAATTCGTTGGGCAGGGCGCAGCCCGATCCACAAACACTTTTGATATCGGCATTACTTTTGAGGGGCGCCAGTTGTACGAATCTTTCTGCGGAGGCCGATGGCGATGACCTGAGCTTGGTCTCGTTGCGCAGCGGAGCCTTTCTTTCTGCTTGCGCAATTGCAGACGCTGCCAGTGGCCCTAAAGGGGCCAGAGCTCTTCGCATTTTGGTGCGCGAGATTTTCAACATGTGCAGCCTCCATTTGGAGACCACGTTTCACTGCACCTTGCAAACTTACATCACGCCACCATGATGATTGGTTCTTATACTACTAAGGGGTAGCTAAGGGGTAGCAGTAAATGATCGGGTAGCAAGATCATGGTATAGTAACCGATCCACCATGATCTTGTTCTTGCTAAGGGGTAGCATGTAAATGGTTGGGGCACAGTGTTGGACGATCAACCGAGCACTGCATGGAGATGGATCGACCGGAGGAACGAGGTGATGTGAGGTGATGACTGTTGCACGACCAGCAAGCCTACGAATCTGGAATTCGTCAATGGCCCAGCTGAAAACATTTGAATCGCTGATTTGCTTCGGATTTTTTTGCAAGAGTAGCATGTCATGCAATGGACGGACCAGTTTGGCATGGTATGTTTTGCATTTTCGGAGCTGGCCATGTGGACAACCCAGTGGCCACCACACCTCAACTGTGCTGTGTGCCGCTTTGCTCAGTTGTTGGCGAAAGGTTTCGGCTCAAGCAGACAGCAGCCGCCGCCCAAATCCGTAGCTCGATGGCTCTGTGGCCGTTGCAGTGCCCAGACTGCAGCAGCTGGGTACAACTGCAGATCACACACACACACATGTGCATGCAATTTGGTTGTTTCTGAAGCCATAGGAGCACTCGAAAATCATCCAGTTTACTAATTGACCATTGATAGTAGCAATGCACCAACCATGTTTGTGGTTACCCCCCCAAATATCAATTTTTTACATTTGGGTACAGGCACGTAGTACCGTGGAGGGTATAGGTTCGTTTACCTTCAAATGTAGTCACAGTCACGCTTGTTTGCACGCACAATCACGCGTATTTTGAAGTGTGGACATTTCCGCCCCTATCAACATGTTGTAGCTGAAGCATCCCCTATCATCAACCATCATTGGCCATTTCTGTTCATTGTTGTTCATTGTTGTTCATTGTTGTTGTTGTTGTTGTTGTTGTTGTTGTTGTTGTTGTTGTTGTTGTTGTTGTTGTTGTTGTTGTTCAAGATCCACCTTGATGAACCACCTGCATTTGATGGTAACTGGATCTCCCGTTACTCGCAACCAGTACTGATGATCCTCCCCTTCTCAAGCATCAGGCGGTTGCTGGGGCAGGGCCAGTAAGTTGGCCCCGTCATTTTTGGAAACTTAGAGGCCTTAACCAAGCTCTGCATGATTCCGCATCGCTCGCCCCTCTGCCATCTTGGCTGGCACAGCTTTTGCAGACAGAAATAGTCAGAGAACTGGGTGACAGTCGGTCACTATTCGTCCTGGAAAAAGGACGTCCTCCGCTCGCGATCGTTGAAACGATGGTGCAACTGGAGCACTTCAGGTTGGAACAGGCCTGGCATCGTGGCTAACCTGAGCGCTGGCCACCGAACTGTCCTGGTAACCCCAGGTGATCGCAAGGGTACGTCCCGAACGGGCCCCCAAGTCATGGCTGGGTTGGTGGGTTGGTGGCTTTGGGAATGGTGTGGTGGTGCTCTTTGGCAAACCAACTAGGCGAACTACCAGTCTTAACGTTTTCTAGCTGGTGGTTTTAAACATTTTGATTTTCCCCACTTTAAAGAATTGGTTGGTTCGTTTGTTGGCAGGTAGGTGGGTAGGCTGGTTGGTCGACCAGCAAATTTTTAGCCGTTAAACCCACCAAGGAGTTATGCTTTGGAATGCTGCTCTACCATGATAATCGACCATTTGCATTAGATTCAAGAAGAAATGCGTTTATAGCAGATTCAATGCAAATGGCAGTGGGTCAAAACCCTGTACCCCTGGTTCCCCTATCATTAACCATTGTTTTCCCTTTAAAATGGTTGGTTATCATCCCCCATTGTTGGTTGGTTAATATTGACCCATAGCCAAATCATAGTAGGGCTACATCACTAGTTCTGGTAGAACCAACCATTGCTGGTCGGCCATCTCGTCACGGCAGGCAGAAGCCAAGAGCTCAGAGTTGAAGCGCCACAAGGCAGGGCCCGAAGCACCCGGGCATAGGTGGAGGACTTTGAGCCGGTGAATCATGGTATTGACCATTAGTAATGGTTAGTAATGACCGGTGATAATTAGTAATGGTTAGTAAGTAATATGGTGAATAGTTCACTGGTAGTGTAACCCCTATAACTGGTTATAACTGGTTATAAGCCCTATAATAACTGGTAGTTAACCAATGGCTAATTACAAGGTGGGCCCCCAACCACTGAACTAAGTTGGGTTAGTTCACCCCTAGTAGTGGTTAGTAATGGCTATTAATGATCATCAAAGAACCAACTACCATTAATGATTGATGAATTAAGTTCAGGTTCTGTAAATCTGGCTATTGTTGCAAGGTGGGCCCCCAACCACTAAACTAAGTTGGGTTAGTTCACCCCTATAGTTCACCCCTGTAACTGATAGAAATCACCCAAGTTAAATGAGTTATAAACCAACTTACAAGTGGCTCATAGTAGTAATGGCTAGTAATGGCTAATCATGGCTACAATATTGATAAGCGATGGTTGTCCCATGTTCTCTTGAAAAGCTAATGCCTTTGGATGGTCTTTGAATGCTGACATTGCTTTGACTCCTGGTATGTCGTTTCAGAACAGTACAATGGGGTGACTGGAAGCGGTGGTGATGCGTAGCCTGATCATTTTCGAGATCTCGAAATTGCTGGCAGGATCACGCAGGCTCACCCAAGCAGAGATCATGAATACAAGCAGTGACCAATGGGTCTAGTGCGGATACAGCAGCACGTGCAAAGATCGCATCATTGGCATGGCCTTTTCTTCGTTGAACCGATTGATTCTAGGCACTTGACCATCGGGGGTGAACTTTGGAGCAAATCACATGATTCCGTGATTGGTGGTTTCAACCCCTATGAAAAATATTAGCCAACCAACCAGTTGTTAATAGCATTATTTGTTTAATTTTGCTCAGGGTTCTTCAGTGGTACCAGTTCGAACATTACAAGCCCAAGAACTGTCATTTTGGCCAACGGTCGATGCTCGCGATTGGCACGAAGGGTATTTATCTATGAAGTCAACAGTAGATCCATATGGCTATGGGTCAATAGGGGATAATCACCAGCAACAGCAAGGAAAACAATGGTTAAAGATGGGGAACCAGGGGTACGAGGTGAACTGACCCACTGCCATATCAATAAGCCACCACCAGTTTAGCTAGCTCACCAGCTGGTGATTTACCAGCAAAGATGGCCAGGGTTTATTGACAGCTGGATCTGAATCATGATCAATCATCATGTTCCCGGCCTGTCTACAAGTCGCAGTCCTAAGGCCACACGAACCCTGAAGAATTTCAATCCATTCCAAAACAAACAGCTGAGCACAGGTGTTAAAGCCCATAGGTATTAAAGCCCACCAATGCTTTCATATGAATTTCCATGAATTTCCCATGGTTTACCAGGACTTTCCCATGCGTTTCCCACTACAGCCCCGCCAGGCCGCGGTGGCTGCTATGGTCAGACCCGATGCGAAGGCAACCTGCAACGGTTCTGTGGTATGTTTTGTGGCATGGTTATAGCTTGGTTGTAGGTGGCTTATAGGTGGCTTATAGGTGGCTTACTTTGGGTGGCTTATAGGTTGGTTGTAGGATGTCATAGGTTGGTTATTGGTGGATTGATAAGCCATCAAGCTATGATTAATGATTATAGCATTTGTTAGCGTTTTAGGTTTATAACTCTTTGAGCTATGTTTTTTGATTATATACTGTAGTTGAATATTTTTTGGTCATGGTTTCTCCATGTGCTTATGACTGGTCAGGATGCATGTTAAACCACTGAGCGTTCCTGTACCTTCACACGCCGTGTACTGCAGTTCTGAAACTCAAGCGCCAAGGGTGTCCTTGGTGCTAAGCGTGTGGTTCCTGGTGACTGCCAGGTGCGGGCCTGATTTGTATGAGGAGCGATGGATCCCGCTGCCTTGCTTCGTGACGTGTACAAGTACACCTTGAAGGACTTCAAAGCGGTATGGGCGTCGGTGGGGGATTTCATCATCATGGAGGCCATGGACAACAACCACCAGCCCCAGGGCCTCTCTGTGCTTGCGATTCAGCAAGTGTATCAGGCTGAAGAAGAAGGAGCCTTCGCCATCGCCCGTTACGTGGCCAGTAACGATGACTACTATCGCTACTGGGCCCAGAATGAGATGGACCCAGACACCTATCACCACTTCTGCCGGGGACCGTCGGTGAGGAGCTGCATCAGCAAGCTGGGGAAGGACTTGGTCATTCATGTGAGGCGATGGGCTCCCCTCACTCTGAAGGAAGCTGAGTCCGTCCTCAGGGCGTGGGGGATGAGCCCCACGTTGGCCAAGAAGGCGTTGGTGAGGGCTCCAGATAGCGTCAAGGAGAGATCAGAGGCAAACTCAAGTGGCACCCCAAGGTCTAAGACTGCTCCTCCTTTACCTCCTGCGGGCGTTCAATCATTGGGACCTGATTTGGCCGGGGAAGTTCCCGGTGAACACGAGAGGAGACCTGCCCGTAGGCGCCGTCGGGATGACAGCCGAGATTCTAAGGACGAGAGACACAACCCTGGAGGAGCTGCGTCAGGATCCCGGGATCTTCGGGCTCGCGTTGTGAGGAAGACAGCCCGAAGGCAGGGGAATCCTCAAGCTGCTGCCCTTGATGAGATGCTGGAGGCTGAGGGGGAAGATCCAAAGGCAGATGAGGTTTATCAAGCTGCAAAGTCGCGATTGGCCACTTTGAAAGAGAGCCTCAATGCCAAGAAGGCAGTCAAGGGCGGCGGTGAGCCAGGAGTTATTCTGGCTACCCGTGCAGCCGCCGTTGCAGACAAGCTGAAGAAGAAGAAGAAAAAGGACAAGACCGCCGAGCACTTGGCTGCCGCCCTCAAAGGAGTGATGGGAAAGAAAGTCGTGAAGGATGAGGTGGATTATGATGAAGAAGAAGGAGGCGCGGCTTCAGAGGAGAGCGAAGAGGAGGATGATAGTGATGAGGATTCCGGTGGCGTCCTAAGTGGTGGCTTAGGTTCGGGGAAGTCCTCTGTGAACCAGCAGAGGAAGCTGAGGTTGCTCAGTGAGAAGCAACCTGGGAAGTTGCTATCCCAGGGATTTGCCACGATGCACGACCAGATCGGCACGCACTTCGGTCACGAGGAGAAGAAGGGAGGCAAGCTGAGTCCAGTGGCAGTTCGGTATCTCCTCTCCTTTGCAATGCCTCAATTTACCGGGGGTGTGTCACATCACAAGTACCGTGAGTTGCGGACTCTGGCTACCGCATTGGATCAGCTGGTGATGGGCCGCACTGGCCAGTGTGGCGACCTGATTCTTCTCATGCCTCCAAGTGGTTGGAACTGTTGCCCATGGACGAGGCACCAACTATGGCATCAATGGGTGAAGACATGGCTGCTCGGAAGATGGCGGTGGAGAAGGCCAAGTCGGATGCGCTGCTGGGGAGGTTGAGTCACCGCTAGGGACTCGGAGGGGAGGGGGACAACGCGAGCAAAGTCCTCTCCTCAGCTCCGCCCAGCCGGCAGTTCCCAGCTCGCAACCAGGAAGGTGAGAAGAAGCCCAACGCCAAGGAGGGAGAAGAGCGCCAGCCGAAGCCCAAGGAGAAGAGACGTGAGGGATCACAAGGTGGCCTTCGACGACGAGAGAGGTCAGGCCTTGGTTCACGAGATCCCTCCTTCAGGTGTGAACTTTCAGCAGATGAAGGAGATGATGCCAAGAAAAGAAGGAGAGAGCCGATCCAAGTGGAAGAGCCGAGTGAACTTGGGCATGATGAATGCCCAGCAGAAGAAGGGCTGATACCAATGGTGCCATCTGGGGGTGAAAGCCCAGGTGCTCCTCTTGGCCAGTGTACGCTGGTGAGTGATGAGGATAATTCAGCTGCCGAGCGCGCGCGCGCGCCACAATGAGGATTGCATGATTGTGTCGGGGGCCTTGAACAAACGCTCTCCTTTTGATGGCCTCAGGGATTCTGAGGGTGGTTCTTCGTCGTCTGTTGGTCAGTGTAGTGCAGAGCTGGCTGATGGGTTTTGCCCGGTGTATGCCGGGGGTGCAGTGATCGATGATGAGCTGTCCTCGGGAAATTCCGAGGAATTTTCTGTTTCACTACAAGGGGTTGCCTCAGATGAAAAGCTGAGGGGATTGAAGAAGACCCCGCATAACAGTGCATGTAGCGAGGTGCCTGTTTCCCAATCCTCGAGTGGTTTTTGCAATGAATTCAAAGTATTGTTTCACGTGGATGAGTTGAGTAAGCACCCCTTGCATGAGTTTGGTAACACCATTCAGACCCTGCCATTCACTTCGTTGCAGATGGGGATCAGCCTTGCGCAGCTTCTGCTTTTGATGCCACGAGATGGCAACTTTGTCCTTACCATGCTTGAGCAAACATGGACAAACCTGAGCGCGCCAGCCCGAAGGGATTTGTTACCATTTCAATTCTGTCCTTCTGTGGGAGCTGCCAAGAAGCTGGTCCGGTTGTTTCCCGTTGCACGTAATGGGGTTATTAGGGCTGAGAGCTCAGCACTTAAAGGCATATCTCGACAACAGAGAAGTCAGTTGGTTGTGGAAGGGCGTGTGCAACTTTGGAGGTGGCTTGTGGTAATGGTGTTGAATGGGGAATACATGGATTGGAAAGTTAAGCCCGATGTGGGTCCTGCAAGTGCATCGCTTGCTCAGAAGACAGCCCTTGACACCATCACTCAACATGTTAGGAGGTTGTGCCATTCCCCATTGAAAGTGGAGAAACTCCCGATTTTTTCTGAGCTTGTTAAGCAGAAACGTATTGATTATGCAGGTGAAGAGGTCACCACTGCCCCTCCGCTCGATCGATTGGTCGGGGGAAGCCTGGACCCCTTGGAGGTGGCCGACGATGCCATCAAGGATTGGCTGGTGCACCCTGAAAAGGTGTTGAAGCCAGTGAGCCTCTGGCCAAAGAAAGTCCCTAGAGCTAAAGTAAACTGTACCCGGGAAGAGTGGAGTAGGGTGGTTGCCGAATTATGCCAGAGGAATATTCTGGTGCCTATTGATGAGGAAGACATTTTTCAAGTTGGAGGAACAAAGGTTTTGAACGGTGCTTTCGCCGTCTTGAAAACTGGAAAACCTCTAGAGGGTGAGGCTCGGATAGCCAAGTTGATAATGAATATGGTTCCAGCTAATTCCTATCAGATGCTGATGCAGGGGGACTTGCAAACGTTGAGCAGTTCCACTAACTGGTCATCCTTGATCTTAAAGAAAAACAAGACGCTGTTATGGAGCTCTGATGATCAGAAAGGAGCATTTTATGCTTGGAGACTACCACCTCAATGGCGACCATATATGGCTTTTGCTTGGCCGGTGAAAGGATCTGTGGTGGGTATGAGCCACATCCCGCTGGTCTATGTTGCATCAGCAGTTATACCTATGGGGTGGTTGAATGCAGTTAGCCTCTTTCAGCACTTACACCGTCGACTGGGCATGGCTAACAAACCCATAGGCTCTGGATTCCCCCAGGAAATTGAGTGGCGTCGAGATAGACCAGTCCCACAGCGACCTAATCAGGATTGCCTTGAGTGGGTGCAATACTACTTGGATGATTTTGATGTTCCTGAAGTAGTTGACCAGGACGTAGCAGAGCAAATTGAGGGGAGTATTGGGCCTCTTCACGTGGAGCAGAGGGCTGCTTATGCTCGCCACGGGGTGAAGATTTCTGAAAACAAGGCTCGTTTTCGAGAACCCGTGATAACACGTATGGGGGCAGCCATCGATGGACGCATTGGAACGATTTCTGCTCCTTTAGAAAAGAAGTTCGAGATCATGGGTTTCTTCTTGTGGGCCTTGGGTCAACGTACCCCTCTGAACAAAAGTCTGCATATGATATTGGGTAGGCTAGTACGGTGTTTCGAATTCCGTCATCCTTTGATGAGTGCCTTGAGGGGTTGTTGGCCTCAGGGGCATGTCATGTTGCGGAGACCGTGGAGGGCGGATGCCCTTAGATCTATGTTGCGGGGGTGTGTGCTGCTCCCTATGGCGCAGGCTGACCTACGGGCGCAAGTTGATGGGCTGGTGAGTGCCAGTGATGCCTCTGAAAGCGGAGGTGGACTGTGTGTTTCGAATCATCTCACGGATGAAGGCCTGCGAGTGCTGGAGCAATTGGATGGAGAGGATTATAGGCGTTCAAGGTGTGCCCCTTTCCAGCCTGCAGGAGCAATGCCCAATGGTGTGCCACAAGGTCCCCGTTTGTTCGTCATCTCTCTGTTTGATGGCATTGCGGCCATTATGTGTGCCCTCAGTCGGTTGCCCTGCCGTGTGCTAGGTTTCGCTGCCTCGGAGATAGACGCACACTGCAAGCGTCTTGTGAGGAAGCGATGGCCGGGAGTGATTGAGCTGGGCAAGGTTGAAACAATCGAGGCCAAGATCATCGAATCCTTGACCACTAGCCTAGGTTATGAAGTGGATGCTGTTTTGATTTCTGCAGGAAGTCCTTGCCAGGACCTCACCCGGTTGCTGGCTAACCGTCAGGGGCTGCAAGGGGAACGCTCGCGTCTTTTCTTTGAGATCCCCCGGATTGCAGAGCTTTGTGAACGCCGCTTCCCCAACAGGGTCTTTCAATTGGTCGAAAATGTTGATTCAATGACTGATGAAAACAGGTCCACTTTTAACGAAGTGCTGGGAACCAAGGCCGTATTGATACATGCCCATGAGCTCTCATGGGTGCGTCGACCTCGTCTGTATTGGTGCAATTGGCCTATTGTCCCAGGTCCTGGAGAAGAGTTGATTGACTGTGGCCTCTGGACTCAGCGGTCTTTTCCTGAGTGTCGGTTGCCCAGTGATAGCTGGGTTGATCCTGGGTGGACAAGATTGCAGTGGGAGCCCTTGCCAACTTTCACTAGAGCTCTACCTCGAAAAATTGCTCCACTTGCCCCAGTGGAGTTGGCGCAGGCCAGCGAAGCTGCTCGGGTCCGGTGGAAGCACGATAAACATCGTTTTCAGGTTTATCAATATGAGGATAGACACCTCCTCTGGCAAGGTGACAACTGGAGATTTCCTAGCCTTTCTGAACGTGAACGCCTTATGGGATTCCCATTGGGATATGTAACCAAAACGCTGCCGCCCAAGCTTTCTGGTGACATGCAGTTTAATTTAGGTTGCTGTATGGTTGGTAACACTTTCCACGTTCCGTCTATCGTGATGTGATGCCACCAACTCATCACCTACTTGGATGCCACTACTCCAATGCGGGATGTTAGGGCCATGTTGCAATTGCCTCCAGAAGCACCTGATGGATGGACAAAATACCCCACTTTCACTGGGTCTTCTCCTGATAGTGTCAAGTGCTCCCACTTAGTTCATCAAATTCTGAGACAAGGAGAGCGTGCGGGGACTGACATTCGCCTCGATGTGGGTATCCCTTTTCGGTTCAAAGCATACCCCAGGGCTGGATTGCGCACTAGCCTTTCTTCGTGGCGCATCATTCACGGCTACAAGTGGGGGTGGCCAGCCCACATTAATTGCCTCGAACTTCAGAGCGTGATAAACGCCATTCAGTGGAGACTGAGACGGTTGCGTTCTCAACGAAAAAGGGTGCTTCACTTGGTTGATTCACAGGTTGTCGCTTCCATTGTGTCAAAGGGTCGTACCTCCTCCTTTCGCCTGCGCAGGGGGATACAAAGGTTAAACACTCTTTTGGTGGCTTCTGGAATTAAGTTGGCGGTGGCTTACGTTCACTCAGCCGATAACCCTGCTGACATTCCCAGCAGATGGGCAAGCAAGCCAAACAAACCGCCCGCAAAGAAGCTCGCAAAGGGCTCTCCCTTAAGTCAGCGCTTTTAACCAGTCCATTGCTGAAACGATATGAGGTGGCTTTGGTGCAGATTACCACCTTCCTTGCTGAGTGTGGGCTCAGTGTATCAGCCATTGAACATCTGGACTCGGTCGTTGCTGCTTGGATAGAACATATATTCTTTGAAGGAGAGTCAAAGAGTTTAGCCAGTGATGGGTTGGCTAGTTTGCAATATCACCTTCCTCAATCGGCCGGGCATCTTCGTTTCAGTTGGAAACTGGTCAAGGCCTGGAGCAAGTTGGAACCTCCTGCTCGAGTGGTGCCCTTGAGTCCTTTGTTGACCCGTGCTTTTGCGGGTGCTTTGGTGATGGCTGGTCACATAGCAGAGGCTGCCTTGATTTTGGTAGCATTTGATGCCTTATTACGCCCTGGTGAAATGTACCAGTTGCGTGCTGAAGATATCACCTTTTAGAAAGCGGTGCTCACCCTCTGTGACACCAAAACCAGTAAACGCACCAACACTGGCGAAATGGTCGTCGTTAATAGTTGGCTGGCTAACCATTGGCTGAGAAAGATTTGTTCCGCTCAAGGATTTCGGGGCCCACTGCTTCCCAGAGGTGCGCCTGCCTTTCGTCTTCTGTTTGCCAACCTCGTTACACATTTTCAATTGGACGGTCTTTATGCTGTTTATGGTTTGAGGCGTGGAGGCGCCACTTATGATTTTTTGCTTCATCAAAGCATGGAGCGAACACTTCTGCGTGGCAGATGGAGTAGCACATCTACTGCCAGAATTTATTTGCAAGATACTATTGCAAACGTGGCAAATCTCAAACTTACAGCAGTCCAACAGGCTCACGCCCACCTTGCTGCTGCGGCGCTGGTTCCTGGCAGTCACTGAACTGACATAACTTGTCGGCTTATGCCAGGGAGGAGACCGTGGATTGGGGTCTCTTACTGTTCCCTGCGGCTTTTGCTGGCTCCCTTCATTTCGATGCGCCCTGGCCAGTGTTTGCTGGTTTGGCCAGTGCTTGCTGGTGATCACTGAAATGGCATTATGGTGCTTGCCATTGTAGCCTTGGGCAATCGAAGTTGGAACAGTTGAGCCAGTGTTCACTATAGTGCCAAAACGCACTATGTCAGATAATCTCTGGCGTGCTCAGAAAAAAAGGGGGAAGGAACCGAAAGAGTTTCACATAGCCATGGTGGTTGTGAAATGGCTAGCTGCTAATAACGGTTACAATTTCAGAATAGGGGAGAATGACCGACAATTAGTGGTGGTTAATACGACTGATTAGTGGTGGCTAATGGCTGGTTAATGATAGTTGATGCTGATTCATCCATTGTTAAAATGACTGGTGAAGACATGGTTAACCAGCTCTACGGGTTCGTCCATAGCTATGGTACCTCTTAACCAACCAATTTCATTCTTATTAATGGGGAAACTGCCAGTTTTGGGGCACACCATTTGTGGACAACCCCCCTGGTGAACCAACAATGGAAAATCACCATTTCTATGGGGAAACCCTGCAAAATGATTTTTTTCCATGCTGTATTTTCCATTGCCAGGATAGTTTGCCAGAGGGTAGTCAACAATCATTGTGAATAGCAAAGGAAACGTTGATCGCAACCATTCTGATCCGTTACCATCCATGAAAAATATTTTGAACTGCCTTGACAATCAACAAGCACAATGACATAATGATTGCATTTATGTCAATGATTATTGTAATTGTTCATGGCTAATGTGTTATGGTGATTTATGGTGGTTGTGAATTTCTTGTTAATCAGTATCAACCATCATTGATGGAATAGGATGTAACATTGATACATGTTTACAATTTATTTTGATTATGAGTCATTGATTAGTTATTATGAATGGGTTGTCATGATTCCTGGTCCGTTATGCATTGTTATCAGCCGCTATACAGGATCAAGTATAGACTGATTCTTGCCAACAATTGACAATCGAAGCATTTGGCTACTGCTCACGAACTGTTTCTTAATCAAATGGTTTGTCAATGTGGTGTAGAGAAAAATTATCATTGGTGCCACTATCATCAATATTGAAATTCATGACACAAGGCTTTGTGAGGGCAAACCATTCTTTATATTGGCCATTTTGTGAGAAAGAGAATCATTGATGGCATCCTTCATGAGTTCATCATTAAGCGTATTGCCCAGCTGCACGGATAACAAGATTTATCACATCATTATCAGCCATGTTCATGGATCATTAGCCATTAATCATCATAATCCATCGTGCAAGACATTATATGAGCCAATATCACTAATCAGTGATCATCGTATTCGCCACCATTTGATCCATTATAATCATCGGCCATGCATTGATCAATAGCTATATCAATCATTAATTATCATCCATTCTGGTACTTGGATGTGTAGCTGGGGTTAGTTATAACCATGGTTAGTTACCCCTAAAAACCAGGGGAATTGGGACCACTTGCGAGCCGTGGGGGTTGCACATCCAAGTTGAGCGAGGAATATGTTTCACCACTCAACTAATCAAAATTTCTCAACCATCAGTGGCACTGCCACTGGCTATTTGGTATAGCCACTGATAAGAATAGGAGCTTGTCAGCAGCTTGCCACTGACAAGCTGCCACTGCAACAAGTCTTGGTTCTTATCAGTGGCTATTTGGCAAGCTGTTGACAAGTATCAGCATCCACGTGTGATGAATCAATACTTTCTGCACATACTCCGTAAAACTCTTTCTCGCACCCCCAGGGTTTTGGCCATGATTGAATGGTTGGTCGTTTTTGTATGTTCTGTTGGGTTTGTCGTTGTCATTTTGTTGCATTTTGTTGTTGTTGCTGGTGGTCATTGGTCATGGCGGTGGTTGCTTCTCGCAACAGAGTGACAACTGCGTTGCAGCCAAGTGGTCAACATATCATGGTTCATCTGATTCAGGCGCAATGATGAGCCAAGGAAGTCCGGCAAAATCAACATGGCCGGTCCCATAAAGCTGAGGCCTTCACACTGGTTCGGCCCCAGGGTAATGTCTCGCGGATTTTTCGTATAGAAATCCCTTCGAATGAGCAGCAAAATTGACTCTGACAGGCTGCAGGTCTGAATATTGAATGGCCGCCTCGTGCAGTGTCGCGCTTGGCAGAGACTCGGTGAAGAAACCCAGCCTTGGAGCGGACTCGGATGAGCAGATTGGCATTACAGCGGTATCAAGTGGATACCATTGACATCAGGATATTGAGCAGAGATCATGAATACCTCCTTTGCGGTTTCAAATATTTTTATTTTTCCTTCAGTACTAACAAATGGTTGGTTGGTGGACCAGTATATTTGTCGTCATGACGGGGTGCTTCAACCACCGACCAGGTAATGATCATCATCAACCATTGTGACCACATCTAAGCATTAAAATGATTGACCAGCATTAACCATCCTTTAACGACTACATTTGCCCACACCCATAACGCGGCACTGCAATGGATGATGTCATGCAAGGTCAGGATGGCTCGGAGAAGTTGCAAAAACACTAGCAATACGCAGTGATTTATGGTTTAGGGTTTTAAGGTTTTGGTTTTAGGGTTTTAGGGTTTTGGGGTTTTGGTTTTCGGGTTTTAGGGTTGAAGGTTTAGGGTTTGATAACTCAGAAGCTTAAAAACCAATGGCCCTGCGCAGAAATTTGAGCGTTGGGAATTGTTCTCAGTCAAGCGCGGGCAAACATGGGGGTTTGCAGCGAACCATTTGTAGCCATTCTCAACCACTACTGGTTGGTGGTTTCAAACATTTTTTTTTACTAGTAATTGTTAACAAATGGTTTGGTTGACTAATATTTTTCATAGGGGTTGAAACCACCAACCAGTATTGGTTGTACCAATTCTAGGGTTCCCAGGGTTTTGCCAACAAAATAGGAGATTTTCCATTGCCATGTTCGTTTACCAGAGGGTAGTTTGCCATGGGTGCTTCAACCACCAACTGGCAGCCTTTGTGACCGCCTTCGTTCCCGGGATCCTCCGAGGATCGTCGTTTATTCCGCAAGACCTTCGAAGCGTTTCGGAGCGATGCGGAGCCCGGGCTGACGGTGGAAGGTGCCTTGACGTTGGCCACGGCAGGGGGCACCCCATGCGGCTGGATATGGATTTGTGGGGACTGTAACTGTTAAGGAGCCAGGATCATAGGGCTTAGTCATAGGGGTTGTAGGGGTTCTATGGTTATAGGGCTTGATTACAGGGGTGAGTTCAGCTACAACTAGCCATGATCCCAGGGTGTTCCCGCGATGCCTCATGGTGCTGCCACTGGACACAGCACCGAGCCAGCACTGCACCAAGGCTTCGCGCGACTTTGTCAGCACTGCTTTCTCTTCACCAAGAGCTTCGGACCTCGCGAGGCCCAGGAGGTCTTCTGGGAGGTGCGAGGGGAGGGGTTCTGGTTCCGGTGCTGCCCAGGCCGGCCAGGCCTAGTGGCAAAATCCTGTGGATGAGGGGGGGTGTTACAGGATGGAACCAGGTTTCAGTGGGGTTGGTTCGTAGGAAAATCTTGGGGAAAGGCTTGCCCACCTGTTATACAATCACAAGGTTTTCCAATGTTTTCCATGGTTTTCCTGTCTTTTTCCCAGCAGCCGTTTCTGGGAAGCTCAAATCTCAGGAAATGTGGGTTGATGCTATGCGCCAAGGTGGTCCAGGTGAGCACTGCTCAGCACCTAATGGACCTATCATAGGGACATACCATGAGATGCTTGACGTCTTCTGTTTGAAACCCGCCGTTGACGTCACAACTCCGGCAAGGCACCGAGGGTTGAAATCCTTGAAACGGCGGGATTCGCTCAGATAAATTCAGATCAGTCATGATTTCCAAGCTCACTTTCCTAGGATTTCATACGTAAAACCCTGGAAATAAACCATCAGCTGGCGCGTGATTCCATCGGCGCAGCCCAGTGGGTGGCTCGACTGGGGCAGGTGGCACTGCCCGGAAAAGAGATGGACTTGAACTGCTTCGAAGCTGCGTTGTCGTTGCGACTGGGCTAGATCCGTGGGGGGTCAGGGTAGTGATGGCGGTTTCGGGGGCAGGGTAACCGGAGGTGCAACACTCTGGGGACACCACAGGGGTAGCTAACATCATGCTCAGTAGCTGCCAGAGATGTGATCGGATGAGCCTGCAACTCAAAAATTGGCTGGCAACGGCTCATGATCTGTGGCCTAATGATCTCACATGATTTCACCAAGATCTGTGGCCCAATGATCTCACATGATCTCACCATCCCCCCAAAAAACAGCGGCCATCAAGATATCACAGCAGCGACGAGGATCGCTTGGCGCACCCGGAGGACCTCTGAAGTCTTGAAACGTGCTGTCATCCTTGCAGGTCGCCTGCGGTACCAGCGCCATGCTGGGGTGAAGCTGGCTCCATCCAATAGCTGGTGACTTATCATCCTGCCAAATGGGAGATGATGGAGATGCCTATTTACGAGCCTCATCAAGCCTTCTACCCTTGGTGGCTACCAGCTGTTTATGGCAAGTGATGGAGGCCTAGTAGAAGCTGGATACATCATTAACAATTTAATTTGGCAGGGCTGGTGGCTCGACCAGCCAGATGTTGATAGATCTGAGGGCCTCCCGTGGTTGGGCAGTGCCCGTTCCAACAAGCTGATAATGTGTGGCCTACGGCGGTGGGCACTTCTGGAAAATAGCATGTCATAGCCAAGCCATATGGGGATTTCTCAAAATAGCAGACCTCAAAATGGTTGGTTTGAAATTTTGAAACTATGAATTGCTAAAATATTGGATGATCTGTGGGCACCCCTTTGTTGACAAAGCCTCGTATCTTGGATCTCTTGGATCTTGATACACAGATCCAACCAACCTACACCAGTCAAGCAACCACGTGGAGCCTATGGGTTTGGTGGCGTCGTGGGTCATGGGTTTCTCTGAATCCCAAGTCTTGGGACTAACGTCCCAGTGGCCGACGGTTGCAGGGTCGGCCAGCTTGGGGTGCGACCTATCAGCGCAGCTCCCCCCGTGATAGCAAGGCTGCGGCAATGACAGGACAGCTATAGCTCACTTGGGGACCTCAGCTGGTGATCATGATCCAGCTGCAGGTTGATTCGCCAAGAAAGGGATCACCAACTCAATAGGGAATGGTTAATCATGGCTGATGGATGTTGATGGATGCTGATGGATGTTGATGGATGTTGATGGGAAGATCCAGCCATAATCCTCCATAGGAAATCAGCAGCCACAAGGGCAGTACCATCATTGCTGCGAGACGGCCCACCGATGCCGTGCAGGCTCCCGTGAGTTTGCTGAATTCGTAGGTATGTCGCTGCAAATTGTCCACGTCATTCCTGAAGATCGCTGAGCTTTTTCTACTGCAGTCTAGGACTTCGGGATGTTTTCGGAACGGTTGGGGCACAGCTTCGGGTCCAATCGCGTGCCAATAAGGTCAAGTTGGAAAAGAAAAACATGCACAAAGTCCATCCATCCATGTTTCTGATAGACGAACACGCAAACAAGAACAGGTAGGTATATAGATTCCTGATTTCCTGTACAACACCGTGTTGAAGAAAAACTGTGTGCGAGAGCCATATTTCCGTGTTTGTACGCGGGTATGTGTTCACATGCGTAAGTAGTATCCCATCACTCAACTGGCCCGGTTTCACCAAGATGACGCGCACCACCATCCACATTCCAAGATGACTTCACTATCCACATTCAAGTAAATCGGACTACCTAATTGTGGAGAGCTCAGCTCCTTTTGGAAGCATTTCGGTTGGTAGCACTGAGCTTTCAGTATACCTGGAAAGACATGTCGCGGACATAGTAACAGAATCTCGCTGCAATGCCGCCATGGTGCTGCCTTCCAAAGTGCCTGCTGATTGCTGCCGTTTTTATTGGGGTTGCTGGTGATGACAGCCCTGCTGGCCAGTGCGAGAAGGCCCCTGCGCCTGTGGTGATTCCGTGTGCTGCCGCATGTGCCTGCTTCATACGTGCATGACATATGGTGTAAGGCCCATATATGATACTTGGCTTGTCTAGCGACCCCCTTGAGATGCACACATAGACTCCCAACAAGGGGACAGAAGGAGTACATTCATGGAGGGATCTTATAGCTATGTAGTTGTGGCGCTTCATCAATGACAGACGCCGCTATACGTGTGAAAGGGTATTGCATGGTATTGCTAGCTTGCAACTACTCAACAAAACCCAAGTAGGCAACAGGAGAACTGCAGGGTCATAGCTCCCCATTGTCAAGTTGTTGGCCCATATTGAAATGTACGACATCCCGTGATTTCCTACAGTTTCCCGTGATTTCCTTGCTACTGACACGGAGTTCCTATGATTTCCTTCTCCTGTTGTGGGTCAACATCTCCCAAGCGTTTTCCTCCGGTCGTCGTCAAGGCGGTGAAAACACCAGGTGAACCACGGAGCCTGATAGGCATTGCTTCTGGGTCATGCAGCCCCAAAGCCAAGGGTAGGTTCAGTGAACCCCGGCAGGTCGTCTGAGTCAATTGGAAACAGCTGGGGCACCCACAGCCAGATGGGATCATCAGAAAATGGGGATTTCTCAAAATTTGGAACCCCCAAAATGGATGAGTTATTAGTGCAAATGGTTCAGGACTTGGATGGTTTGGGTGGTACCCTCTTTTGAGAAATGCTCAAATCAGTCATTGGCGTTCTTGGGCCTGTTATTGTGTTGCCACAAGTCTGACTGGAACATTGACCACCCTAGAAATGCTGGGTTTCGTAGCTCAACGCCAAACACCAGGGGGGTTCTAACATTCTGGGGACGAGATTTTTCCCTGGTCAGCTGGTGGATGACAACAAGACATGCATCCTGGCCGAGAACAAATGCACCATTGATTGGCCAGGAGCCGTGCAGTGGGGGCGAGAGCAGGGGGCGATCTTGTACCGTACGAAGCTTCTAAGCGCCAACACGGGGTGCAAGAATGAGATCCGGCACAATCAACGATCGGTGAGTTGATGAACTTACTGTATATCTATATACTTTAAGTGGTACTTACCCTAGTTATAAGCTAACTTAAGAAGTAAGTTGGTTTATAACGATGGCAAGTATCACTTTTGGTAGATGTAATTAAGAATTAGGCGGCTTACCAAGAAACATAAAACCACGGGAACCACTCGCACCATTTCTTGAAGTGAAAATTGGACACTGGCAGCCATGGTGGACCACTACAACCTTCATCATTAACCATTATGATGCTACAACCCTCATCATTAACCATTATGATGACCGTTAGTTTTTGTGGTTAAAATGCAGGTCATCAGAACAGATCTGGGGCAATACTTGCGATGTAGCTGCTTGACTTCAGTGGATTTGTCGTGCTGCTTGCCCTCAGTCAGGAACCAAGGGGCAAATGGTGCCAGCGACAACAGTTCTGCAGCCAAAGGGGCGTAGGTGGATGAACATTCAAACAAAGGTGCCCTGTTGAACATGGGTTTCTTTTTTGGTGGAGGGGCGAGCGGGGGAGGAGAGGGTTCACCAGCCCAAACTGAAGGTGAACATGCCGTAGCTGGCTGGCCTAATATCTAGGGATGGCCGTTGATGCAGTAATATTTTGAAGAGGGGTTGAAACCACCAACCAGAAATAGTGGCGAACAGTGGCTCATAATGGCGAACAGTGGCCATAATGGCTCTTCGCTTGAGGGACCTGGGAGATGGCGCTGGAGAGAGAGAATGGCTATTGATCATGATTATGGCATCTCATAGCCACAAGTCCAGAAACAACTTAAGAAGACGAGGGCTCTAAGTACAGCCATCATCAGCCATCACTTCAACGAAGTACCATCTCTCGGTGCCCAGCAAATCGCTTGAGGTGGCGACCAACCAGGTCATTCACTTCCCGACATTGACCCAAAACATCCCAAAATGCCGCAGGTGAGTGGTCCAAAACATGCCATATTCTCGTGGTTGTTGGTGGTGGTCCTCCCCTCGTTGTTTCCAACTGCGTTGGACAGCTGCGTCCTGACCTACGCCCGTTGCCCGTCAGGACAGCTGGTGATTCCCAAAGGTCGATCCCTGGTGTGCCTTGGCGCCGGGAAATGCCACCCCAGTGGCGCCAGGAACTCTCAGTGGGTTCTTGATGTCATCGTTTGAATTGATGAAAAAAGATGATAAGACATGATCATAGAATGATCACAGATGATGACACATGATGATACAATGATAAGAAATAAATAAGACATGATAAACATGATAAAACATGAATACACAAATTACACAGGCTATTTAACCCTGCGGAGTGTTCCGCCGGCCCTCTTTTGGGCCTAGGCTGATGCCGAAATGATCATTGTTCTGTAGGGA